>NDXB01021174.1:33126-49571 GCA_002631895.1 Agapornis roseicollis
TTCTATTCCTCCCACACAGGATCCTAAACTCCACCATCTCATGGTCACTGTAGCCAAGGCTGCCATTGACCATCACCACTTCAACCAGACCCTCCTTGTTGGTGAGCACTAGATCCAGCAGCGCTCCTCTCCTAGTTGGTTTGTCCACCATTTGCATTAAGAAGTTATCATCAATGCACTGTAGGAACCTCCTGGACTGTGAATGATTGGTTGTGTAAGTCTTCCAGCAAATATCGGGGTAGTTAAAATCCCCCATGAGGACCAAGGCATTTAGTTGTGAGGCTGCTTTCAGTTGCCTGTAGTAAGCCTCATCAGCTCCTTCATCCTGATCAGGAGGTCTATAATAGACCCCCACAACTGTATCACCCGTACCAGCCTGCCCCTTAATTCATACCCACAGACTTTCCACTTGCTCCTCATCTGCCCCTGGACAGAACTCAATACATTCTAGTCGCTCTCTCACATAAAGAGAAACTCCATCACCTCGCTTTCCTGACCTATCTTTCCTAAAAAAAACATAGCCATCCGTGACCACATTCCAGTCATGTGAGCTGTCCCACCATGTCTCTGTAATTGCCACCAGATCATAATCTTTAGACCGCAAACACAGACATAAGCACATACAGAAACACATACATAAGCACACTTTAAAATAGGGACATTTTTCTCACAATTGCTCTCATTTGGGTAACTGCAGAATTCGTGTCTGAATCAGCAGCACACTGACCCACTACCACCTATATCAGTAAGTATATAAGGACACCTCCTGAAAAACATTTTATACCATTAAGAATCAAGTACATGTCTTAAGGTATTTCTAATACTCCCTCATTAATATTAAACACTTTCATCAAACAGAATCACTAGATTTTAAAAATTAACATAGATACTCACTCTGTAGGTAATATAATATTTTGCAGCAACAGAAAGCAACTACCATGATTTGTTTTATAATTTGAATAGTGGAAGGGGAGTAGTATTTCTCAGTACTACAGTCGTAAGCACAGAAATCTATATCCAGAGTGAAGTCCTTGTGATTTGCACTTTTCTCTGTTACTTCAATGAAGTATACCATCTGATTATACACCTTTCAAGATGTGAAATTATATCTTCATTCACAAAAACATCTTCTCAATTTAAACATCAGTTGTTATATTACAGTGTTAAAATATTTAAAGACATTAAGCTCAAAACAGGTGGCACTCAGTATTGGATTTTGTTAATTAAATGTGATTTTCACTATATCTGAAATCTACTTCAGTTAAAATTCTTCTAAAGTATTAAATTGAAGAAGAATAGTAGCACTTCATTAGGCTAAATATTTGTCCTTTCTTTAAGTAATCATGAAAAAAAGCAATTTACATTTCAACTGCACAGCTTATATAAATTCTTTTTATATACACCTGTGGAACAGCATGTGTGAGAATAACAGTCTAGAGAAACCATGAAAAGTTACCTTCTTTGTAAAGAGAGAATGGATTTTTACAAAACATATAACAAACACACAGATTAGAGGAGTGAGACAAGTATTAGGCTGGTAACCTTCTTTATACACTACCTAAGTCCCAGTCCAAAAAGCATACTCTAAAAATGATCAAGTCAAGCTATTTTTCACTTATATTTTTCACCTTCCTAACTGCTTATAATGATTAAAGTTTTCTTCATGGTACAGTTGCAATGATGTATTTATTGAAGGAGACATTTTAAATAATTTAGATTCTTCTTACCAGCTTACCTTCAACTGCACTTAACAGACTACTTGACCCACTATATTCCACTCTTCATGTAATACTGTAAATAAATCATGTTCAAACAGTGTAAAAAATGTGTTTTGATACATAACTTTTTGAAGCTGCTGCAACTGGAACTGCTTCCTGTGGACTATCTATAGAAGTGCTTGATAGGTACTGTTTGTTAGGAGGAGAGGATTTAATAAACCCTAGTAGCAGTAACTGTTCTTTGTTATAGAATCAGGCAGTGATACATTTTCTCACTGACCTTCTGGCAACGTGTAGGCAGTGTTGCAGAAATTTTTTGATACCAGTCAGCCATCCATGCAAGCTTCAGTAAAGCAAGCCATCCTTTGGCAAGCCATAGACAGTACACTCACTTTTCCCTGACACATCCAGTCACACACAACAAAATTACAAATTCAAACACCACACTCCTGGGGTTCTTTTTATACATATTCTGAGATGTCTGAGATGAATAACAGAATAAAATACTTCTCATAAATTCACTATTTCTATTCATATATGCATAAGCAAATAGTCTACAATATTTAAAAAATAGTCCAGTATTTAAATACTGCATTACAAAAAAATTGGATTTAACTTTATTCCTATTTCCAATTTATATTACACTCACACATAATGCTACCTACACATTCCTACAAGAAAGACTCAATTTATATTACGTAGAACTGATTCTACCAGCATCACATGCTATTGGAAAAACGTGGCTGTTTTCTTCCCATTCCTTTGAAACCCAGTAACAGAAAGAGTGTGACAGGACACAGTTGAAAGAACCCCATTCTTTTTAGAAAAAAACCACCTCCCAGCCCTCCTTTCTCTTTATCTTATCTGCCTGTTACGCCTTTTTGATTATACTATCTTTCTTTATGTGATCCAGAAACCACTGAATTAAATATGAGTAAGGCGTGCAGATGAGAAAACTGCTGAAATTCAAAATGGAAGTGAGGCATCAGTCTATGATCCAAGGAACTTGCTGGAGACAGGTAAAGATGAGAGATGAAAGATACTACAATATACAGTGAGAAAAGGGGCTTTACCTTTGGGAATTTTACAGGTTGCCGTGAACTCTAAATCCAAGTTGTCATTGTAGATTAACACACAGGAAAGCATTTTTATTTGCAAAGTTTCAACACCTATCCACTAACTTTAAGGGGGAAAGGCAGGGTTATTTTAATACATGCTACCACGTTTGATGCACTGTGAACTCTTTGCCAACAAAGCTTAACCCTTTTGAGTGCAAAGAAAATAGTTAGAAAGATATCTTTCAGACAACTGGTTAAGGTTCACTGCTGGTTTGCGGGTTCTTTGCAGACTTGGGGGAGGGTGGGTTTTGCTTGGGTTGTGGGTTTTCTTGCATTGGTTGTTTTTCAGGTTTTGTTTTTTAACATGTTTTGAAAATAATTTCTTGCATTTCCACAACTATACTACCCTTCTGTGTCCTATTATCATAAATCTTTCACTGGTATCTTTCCTGGTACTTCTCTTACTTCTTTGAAGATTTAATTGCTAGCTATTAACTTTCTTCTCTTCAGTCTGATTTTACTCCGCATTTCTAGCCCAAATTTTACTCTTCTTTCACTCACAGAATCATAGAATAATAGAATAGTTAGGGTTGGAAAGGACCTTAAGATCATCTAGTTCCAACCCCTCTGTCATAGGCAGGGACACCTCACACTAAACCATGCCACCCAAGCCTCTGTCCAACCTGGCCTTGAACACTGCCAGGGATGGAGTATTCACAACTTCCTTGGGCAACCCATTCCAGTGCATCACCACCATAACAGTAAAAAACTTTCTCCTTATCTAAACTTCCCCTATCTAAACTTCCCCTAATCTAAACCTCCCCTGTTTAAGTTTGAACCTGTTACCCCTTGTCCTGTCACTACAGTCCCTAATGAAGAGTCCCTCCCCAGCATCCCTATAAGGCCCCCTTCAGATACTGGAAGGCTGCTAGGAGGTCTCCACACAGCCTTCTCTTCTCCAGGCTAAACAGCCCCAACTCTCTCAGCCTGTCTTCGTATGGGAGATGCTCCAATCCCCTGATCATCCTCGTGGCCCTCCTCTGCGCTTGTTCCAACACCTCCATGTTCTTTTTATGTTGAGGACACCAGAACTGCACATAATGCTCCAGGTGAAGTGTCATGAGAAATTCATGTTCACTTCTCCATCCATCCCTGATACCTATACACAGAAACCCTTTGTCTGGAGTCTTCATCTCTCTGCTGTGTGTCAACACCCGTGTTCCATGCTTGTCTTAGCTCTGTACCATTCACTTTCCCAGTACCTTTGGTCTGGACTTCTTCAAATCCAGAAAATGAAGGCTTCTGTCCCTTAAACTGTCTTCTAATTCCTGGTTTTTTTTAATGGAAGGATTCTGACCCTGTGAAGTTACAATTTATTCTAAAGAAATTAATCTCTGTCTGCAGCAGATCAGAATTAATCAATTCTAAAATATCCCCTACCTCACTTGGAGTATTGTGTGCAGTTCTGGTATCCTCAATATAAAAAAGACATGGAGCTGTTGGAACAAGTGCAGAGGAGGGCCATGAGGATGATCAGGGGACTGGAGCATCTCCCATACGAAGACAGGCTGGGAAAGTTGGGGCTGTTCAGCCTGAAGAAGAGAAGGCTGCGTGGAGACCTCCTAGCAGCCTTCCAGTATCTGAAGGGGGCCTATAGGGATAGTGGGGAGGGACTCTTCATTAGGGACTGTAGTGACAGGACAAGGGGTAACAGGTTCAAAATTAAACAGGGGAGGTTTAAATTGGATCTAAGGAAGAAATTCTTTCCTGTCCTGTTAGGGTGGTGAGGCACTGGAATGGGTTGCCCAAGGAAGTTGTGAATGCTCCATCCCTGGCAGTGTTCAAGGTCAGGTTGGACGAAGCCTTGGGTGACATGGTTTAGTGTGAGGTGTCCCTGCTTATGGCAGGGGGGTTGGAACTAGATGGTATTAAGGTCCTTTCCAACCCTAACTATTCTATGATTCTATAAATCTGGTATTGTCAGGATTTCAGATTCTTTTTTTAAATTCAGGTTCATATTTAATAATAATTGAAGATTCATGATAATATAACCAGATGAGTATAGAAACATTTTTTTTCCACAAGTCTTATTTTACAGAGCACCAAACCTAACTGCCACTATTAAAAATCAGTTGCATTTACATGTCATAATGCTCACAGACAGATCACATTAAAAACTAAATTCTATTAAAAACCAAATTCTATTAAAAACCATCTATAGCCTTAGATTTGATGAGCATTCCTCTTAGTTACTGCTGAATAAGAGCATAGCAAATGGAGTATTGACTTGTCCTTATATTAATAAAATGATTAACCACTTTTTAAAGTTCAGAAAATAATTTTTCTAAACATTCTGAAGATGTTTTAAAATGTCATGACACATTTTTCTCAAGTTTCACCTTTCAGCATCTAGGACATTGCATTAAGGGATGTTAAAACCAGCAAATTAATGTTACCAACAGTAAATCACCGTACATAATGGCTTCTGCCTGGGGGAAAGAGAAGAAAGCAATGAAATTCCAATCAGAAGTAAAAGCTATGGTTAAGTCTCATGTAAAGCACCACCATATTCATTAAGTTCTTCTCAAGGCATATGAAAAATTCTTGCAAAAGCTCCGCTCAGTTTTTCAAGACTTAGATGTCCAAATTTCATCACTTAGGTACATCTTGCAGATTCTGAAAAAGCACAAATAGCACTCAGCGGGCTGAATCAAGCACCGCTTTCCTTATCCGTTAATAACCTCACTGCTCTATTTGTTAAATTTGACTCTTACCTAAAAATTCACAGAACATAAGAACTACAAAAGTTAATGCCTAAGACATTTATTCCATATTGTCAATCTACTGAATCATATTTGGGCCAACATGACTTTAATAGACAAGAGTTTATGTCTCCCAAAGATACTCCATTTGTACTCTTGCTCAGCAAAGCAGAACAACGTTAAGAAAACCTGTATGCCTTCCAACAGAGGATGAAAAAATCTGTACCTCTATGAACCTTCATGCCAGGAGTTTTAGAACGCTTTGCAAATACTAATGTTTCTTCCTCATAACAGAGAAGAAACCAGACCACAGAAAGGCTTGTTTGCGAAGGTCATATGACAAGCCACAGTCAGAACTGAGACTAGAATATATCTGATTTTCAGTTCCCTGCTCCAGATGTTAAGACTTTAAACTAAACAGAGGAAAAGAGAATTTTAAGAATTTTTAAGAACTTTCCCAGTTCTTAAAATTACTTATTTTTTTCCTTTTTTTAAAAAAGGCTCTCCAACTATTTCAATTTTGAAGTAGAAAAAAAAGAGGGCGGAAATATAGCATTGAAAAAATAATATGGCCCTATCGTGTATTTTAAAAAATAATAAAACCCCAGAAATTGCAATTAATCTACATCTACATATTTATATATCTTGCGCTTTTCAAGCGAAGATGGAAAGAAACTGTAGCTATGCAACTTTCTTTCACTATTTAAATCCAAATTAAGTAAGCAAGGGAGCACTGTGACATGAAAAAAAAAATAAAATCAATTTAAAAAAAACAAACCTTCAACCCTTAAAAGTAAAAAATAAATAAAAAAAAAAAAAGAAAAGAACCCATTAGAACAACCATTAAAAGGAAGATTTTCTGTCTGTTTTAAGTAAACCATGCAGCCAAGAGTAATCCTGTGTTGCCACTTTGAGAAGATAGGCTTTGTAACACAGGTTGTCCAAGTTTCGGAAGGTAGGAGAGAATTGAGAAAGCAGGAGAAAATGTCAGTAAGACAGAAACTGCAGAATCCCCTATGACTTTTTCCTCTAATAAATAAAACCTGTACAGAAAACACATCAAAAGTTTTCCTGTTCAGACACTGACATGCTTGCTATAAGCCATCTTTCAGGTCTACGAACCAAACATCTCAAATGTTCCTACCAGGGTACAGAAGTGGCAAGTTGAGCATGAAAACAGTAACAACACTAAAAGAATGAAATCAACTCACAACCCAGCTCTTACAAGTACTATCTTGGAACACTGGGCTCAACTATAAAAATTACTCAAATACATAACTTGCAAAAACATGAATTAAAAAAACGGAACCAGGGCATTATGTATTTCAGTTCCTGCAAAGAAAGAGTAGCTGAACCAAAGGAAAATTCATTGCATGAAACATGCATTCAAAATAGAATGAAACAACCTCTAGACATTTTTTGGAAGAAATTGAATATATTTCTGTTGTCTAAAGCTCTCATACAAAAAACCAGACTTACTGATGTGAAGCAAAGTCCCTTCTAGCAAGCACTGGGTTATCAACAAATACATCACTGTCACTGAAGATCCTAGAGAAACATCTGCCAATAGTCATGGAAAATTGAACCCATTCCTAGAAAATATGAGTTTCCAGCTAACAAATATGATAGACAAACAGAAAGGGTCAGTGTAAACAGAGACTGTATTCAATTTAAACTCCTAATGAAAAAAAACGACAGACCGTTTGAAGCAACAGAATTTCCTTCCACTCAAGTGAAGAAAGAAATGAAGGAACAATGATGTTGACAACACAAGCCTTTCAGGCTCATGGTTTTTAAAAGAACGATAATCAAATGAAGGACTTGACAGAAGATGATGACCAGCATTCCTCTTACCTCAGATAATTTACCATGCCCTACAGCTGAAAATATAGACATTACTTCACTTTTCACTGAAGTGGTTAGACTGCTGCAGTGACCATGGTTCCTAAGCTAAAAACTACAGATATAAAGCATGAACTGCTTTACCAGGAAAGAACTAACAATTCTGTTCTAGTGGTGATCAAGCTTTTCACAGAACAATAATAAAACAAAAAAAAAAGAACTCTGCAGCTATATATGCAGCTATATAAGATAGACATAGATAGATATATAGATATAGATATAATGGCATGTTCATCACCCCATAAAAGAAAATGGGAGTTAGAGACAACTAAATATCACCAAGTGTTACAATAGGTAAGAATGAGTATGAAAATGGTATACAGTGTGAAGCATGCGAGCTCATTATTAGGTAAGAAATTGAAAACCATTTACAAAGGCATGAGCATTACTTGTCACAGACTAGTTTAATAAAATATATTGAACCAAAGACCTAACAGAACAGCTCTCAGTCCATTAGCTCTTTGCCTTACAGAAGTCTAGTGTAACTCATATCTCCAAGTATCAGTATTACCTGGAATATAGGCATTCACTTGCCATTGACGTGTTAAGAAGTAGGCTAGATGGTTAACTGACACAAAAAGTGTCTGGTAGCATCAAAGATTGCACAGAAAATTTTAAAATAAATAAATAAATAAATTAAATAAACACTTCTAAAAAACCCACTATTTTTGTAATTTTATTCTGAGATTTTACCTTTTGCTGCATTAGACAAGACTGTGCCTTGATGCCCAGGAAACACAGAATAAAAAAAAAATGATATTGCAGAGCATTGCCATCATGTACTGAACACTAAAAGAACTTCAGAACCAAAACCTGTACAGCTATATGAATGAACAGATCGCTACATACATTCGTGGTATTTCTCCCACATTCGTACATCCACAAGATCCTCCAGCCATCCTCTAAAGCTGGGAAGGTAGTATGAGCAGACATCTGACTGTTTGCAAAGCACAAAAGGTGACATTAGTTTCTTGACCAGGTTACTGTGCTATTGACCTCTTTATGCCAACTTATACCATACAATACCACAACTCCTTGGAATCAAGAAGTTGTTAAAAAGTGTGTTCAAAACAGTTTTGTCTTTATCAACAAGCAGTCATGGGTGATTTTTGACATGCCAAGTGTGCTCATGACCTCTTTACTACACTTTAATATTTTTAGATCTGCATACAATTAAGCATGTGTGCTAACTAGCAAACTTTTAAAACACTTTTCTGGCATATGGGCAGGGCAAAAGGCTGTGTAAGTGAACACAAAAGGCTTACAAACTTCTCTGCCAAGGGTTATGATGCAGTGAGAAGAGCTTGCCAAAAATGTTTCCAAATGCTGATCATTTGTAGCAAGTAGATTCAAAAAGCTTCACACTGTTACAGACCACAACTTTGCTCTTATAGAACAGTATGCTTAGTTTAGTTCTTTCTGCATTAAACAAAACACAATAAAGAATATGTGTCATTTCATCGTTACTTATTTTGGGTGGCTGTAAAAGATAAAAAGAATCATTTAAGATCTATATGCCTTCTTCAATAATTACTTTCTAAAGTGATCAGAATTGCCATCAGCCAATTGTTAATTATGTTTTGACAAAAGATCAGCATTCTGCTTGTGAAAGAGTGACAATATGACATGCTGCTTATTGAATTTTTCTGTCAAATAAATGGGAGATATTTTCCCACAACACTGCAGAGACATAAAAAAATTCTGTAGTCATAAAATCTAATAGAAGTAACAATGTTTCTATAGGCAAAGCACAAATGTGGTTAGCTTTCTGTCGATTGGGCCCAAAATTTAGGATAAGTACTTTAGTAAGAGTAGCTGTTTGATGTTTTCCAGACAATGAGGTAATCAGCTCATCTAGGATATTAAATATGAATATTTTTAATTATTTGGGTGAGCATAAAAGCTTTAATACTACATTTCTGATGCTGTCACAGCCTTAAAAATATCTGGTTTAATCAGAAAGGCACAAGGCACAGAATTCACACTACTGTATTTTTTTTCAAACCATGAAATGTATTATTTCACTGATTTTTATTACATTTAAAAAAAAAAATACATTTATTACACCTGAAATAAACAAAACTGCAATTGAAATGTAAGGACTTTAAAGTCATAGAGATATCTTGTTTGCACTTCCTGTAAAAGAACTTTGTGTTACATGCTATTCGTTCTGAGAACCCTTTACTGGAGGTTTGTACTTGACAAAGAGAATTAATAAGACCAAATAAATCGTCCTGTATGATATCCCAGCTGTTTTTTAATCTGTGAAAAGTCTATTAATCAGACAGAACATGTCCAAAGAGTGAAAGTGATTTCTGCATCAACTCTATATTAACTTTCAACAGTTCCATACATTTCTATGAAATGTTATATCCCCACCTGCAGCTAGCCCGAAATCTATCAAAAAAGAGCTGCTATCAGTTCCATAGGCTGCCTGACAGTGAAGACCAACCTAAGATAATTCAACTTCATTTAAGCAAGTATTTCTTATTTAAAAAAAAATGTCTTATACAGCGACACCAAGAAAAGAGGCGGTAAATATAGATCTGTCAAAGGAAATCACTATACGCAGATCATTTACTTATGCCTTGAAAAATGTTCTTGTGATCTATTAACTGTCATGAAGAAAACCTACATAAATATGCTCAACATTCATAAATATGTTCTTCAAAAAAAAAAAAAAAAAAAAAAAAAGTAAAGTTTGAAAAAAAGTAGCTTTCCATAAAAAAATGCAAAAGCCATTTCTTCTGGCTGTTTGACACAGCAAATTAAAGTGGCAAACTAGATTTAAAAGGAGATATAAAGATCAATATCAAATAGCATTGACTGTTGTAATTTTACGTTAAATATGTTTTATATAAATTAAGCATTGCAACACTGAACTACTGTGATCAATTCATGCCCTATTCTGTCCTTAAAACACTTCCAATAAAAAAGCTTTCTCTTTATGTAATCAGATGGTTAATAGAGAACTCCTCTCATGTAGTAACCAACTTAGAGCAGGAGAATCAGAAACTGTTACACATTTCCGTAATTTGTAATACATCTTTTCCTTGCTTGCTGCATATTTAAAAAGCTACCAATATTTCAGTTAAAGAAAACAATAGCTTACATTTGTAACAGTTCTAATTAAAGAATCCCAACTCGATGTACAGAATTGAGTTCAATTTCAATGCAGCGTCTAAATTTTTGAGTATTTCCATTCCATTTTGAAGAACTGCTGATGGAGGTGAAATGCTCCATTGTGATGCCTGAAACAGAAGAGCTACCATCTTGGTGTTCTGTCATGTGCATTAAAAAATAAAGTGATGCTTCCTTTATGATGCTTCCTTGTAGACCTTCATGAGTTTGGGTTTTGATCTGCAGGAGATTTCTCTCTAAGTTGATATCTAGCATTCTAACAGGAATACACTTCATATTGCCCTCAAAGAATCACCATTCTCATTAGATTCAGGCAAAAGCTGTAATTATGTCCTAGTGCAAACATGTTTTTTTTCCCAGAAGACTGGTGTTAAATTATGTATCTTGACGGCAAGACCAAGAGAAGATGCTAAAACTATACAGAGAATAGCACACAATATGCAAACATCTTTAGTGAAGGATGGAAATGACCACAGAATTTTTATTTTTCTGCTAATATTTTTTTCCTTACTCTCTGTTAAACATGTATATGCAAGTGCTTGAAGTCCAAATTCAAGAAAATAGTACTTAAAAGTTTTGTGTTCAGCATCAGTCTCTGAATACTCAGTGAGGTTATTTTTTATTTATATTGCATGTGATAAGACCAAATTAGATCATTAAATTTTTACATTCCATGGAGGAATGATAATGGCTTTCTGATGATGTCAGAATAGTTAGTATAAAACTTTTGCATTTACTTTTCCAGTGTGATCAGCATCTTATTTTATTGTGCAGATGTCACTCTACCAAATTATTACTAGATTGTTCCATCTTTTAAGTAGATAATTTGATGCCATATGTTTGTGTAGGAATTAAGATTCTTGCACTGGAACATACCATATTGCACTCTCTCACTAAATTACAGTTAAAGAATTAATGCTTAATAGACACATGTAGTGAACACTAGACCTGCTGCTAGGAAGGATGTGACACAAAAAGGGGAACATTACTTCACGTTTTTTTCAAGTGTAACCAACCCTACTGGAAATGAACAAGTAACTTAAACTCCGGACTTGTACAATATGAAATCACAACAAGGAAGATAGGGGGACCACAAATTATATTCTTTTGTAAGTTCTCTCTAAGCTTAGATACCTTCTGAGAAAATGCAAAGTTTCTTCAGCTTCTGTTGACTTCAACAGACCTTAAGTATGCATCATGCCTTGCAGAATCAGAAGTTCAGTGAATATAGGTAGTTTAAGGGGAAAGTAAAACTGGATTCAAGACAGAAACAACCAGAAGAAAATCTAAACTAAAAGAAATTAAAAGGAAAGACTGCAACCCTGGTCAGAAATGCATTTTTATCCAAATTCACCACAAATACGTCTGAAATGTTTGTGTTACAAGAAAGAACAGCATCAAGACAACCTTTCTTAACACAAGACAAACATCACCTTAAAAATCATTTTCCAGTGAAACATTAACTTGGAAAATACCACTCCTTCTACCCTGTATACTCTAAAAAGGCAACTTCTTCACAACTGAAGAGATACAGAAGAAATGTGATGGATTTATTATATGCTATGTCTTCTTCCTCAAGGATAACATTCCTAACAAACACAAGTTAACCAGAAGTGCTAAAATGCTCTGCCAAAAGTTCACATTCTTCATATACAGAATCATAGTATCGTAGAATCATAGAATAGTTAGGATTGGAAAGGACCTTAAGATCATCAAGTCCCAACCTCCTGCCATGGAAAGGGACACCTCACACTAAACCATTGTCACCCAAGGCTTCATCCAACCTGGCTTTAAACACTGCCAGGGATGGAGCATTCACAACTTCCTTGGGCAACCCATTCCAGTGCATCACCACCCTCACAGCAAAGCACTTCTTCCTTATATCCAATCTTAAATTCCTCTGTTTAAGTTTGAGCCTGTTACCCCTTGTCCTACAGTCCCTAATAAAGAGTCCCTCCCCACTATCCCTATAGGCCCCCTTCAGATACTGGAAGGCTGCTAGGAGGTCTCCACGCAGCCTTCTCTTCCCCAGGCTGAACAGCCCCAACTATCTCAGCCTATCTTCATATGGGAGATGCTCCAGTCCCCTGATCATCCNTCTCTTCCCCGAACAGCCCCAACTATCTCAGCCTATCTTCATATGGGAGATGCTCCAGTCCCCTGATCATCCTCGTGGCCCTCCTCTGGACTTGTTCCAACAGCTCCATGTCCTTTTTATGTTGAGGACACCAGAACTGCACACAGTATTCCAGCTGAGTTCTCATGAGAACAGGGCATAAGGGCAGGATCACCTCCTTCAATCTGCTGGTCACGCTCCTTTTGATGCAGCCCAGGATACGGTTGGCTTTCTGGGCTGAAAGCGCACACCGATGGCTTATGTTAAGTTTCTCAAGTGGAATGAAATAAATCACCTAACAAAAGGCCTGCAATTACCATAGAAATATCTACAACTAACCTCTTTTGCTAGGTACCTACCAAATAGGGTTGCTATCATGAGGGCTATATTGCTTCTGATCTTTACTTCTTTCAGGCTAACCATATAGAAAATGGGGAAAATTAAAAAAAATAAAAAATAAAACAGCTTTTAAGCAGGTTGAGATTCCGTTACTTCTTCATTTCTGCGGACTGTAACAATCAGCATTTCAGTTTTAAAGGAAGTAAAACCAAGTGGTTGCTAATAACAAAATGAAAGCAGAATAGCTATTTCTATTGCACAAGATGCAAAAGGTTTGTTCTTGGGGTTTTTTTTCCCTTTATTGTCCTCCTGCTCTGGAGCTCAGCATTCATCTCTGAAAAAAATAAGCCTAATTCCTTCTTGTCACGTACTTCTGCCATTCTAGTTTATGTCCACAGAATTGCACCTACACCCTATCCTTCTCCCCAGCTGACCTACCAGGTTGCCCGATCCAATATTAAGAAGAGAATGCATTTCGTTATGAATTTCTAAACTGTTTTTACAGGATCCCAATGCAGAACTTCACTTCTACCAAGCATAAAAATTTCATTGTGATACTAGCCTAACTATTCATATGTTGCCAATGTGATTCACTTATATTAGCACTGGAGTGAACACTTTAATACTTCAAGGATAATGTTTCTAAACCTACCAGGTCAGAACAGAACAAGCGTATCTGGTTATCCACAACTCAGGTACAGTCTGGTGTCCTGTATCCATCCAACAGACATAAAAATTATGTATACAGTGAGGAAAACAGAAAGCTAAAACACAGTTACACATAAAATCTTAGCTTTCTTCTCAGTCCTGCTTCTATGCCTGTGCTAACTCTTCAGCTCTGACCCAAGCCAATAAACCAAGGTTTCTAAACTTCCAACAGCTTTTTGAATAAAATTTTCTTGGATTAAGTGATAAGAATTGCACACTCTTTCAGATGAGTATTACTATGGTCTTCTACTATGGCAATGACAATTTTGTATCCCTGTTACAAAAACAACAACAACAAAAATAAGTTGTTACTGATACTATTTACAATTGCATTTCTTCTACTCAATAACATCCTGCAGGTTTCTCATAGTTATCCTCATAGTTATTGTCTAAGTAGTCTGAAAGTCTTGGTGGTACTTTATCATTTCTAAGTGCTTCCAGCAGCCATTCCTGCTACTTTTACCCTAAAGAGTTATCTTAAACCACTCAACAAGTGACTAAAATAGAAAAACTTGATACTGTGGTGGCTAGCACATGTCCATCAAAAGCTGTGTCACAGCACTCTCCTACTTCTGCAATGTCACTTAAGACTAAGAGATGCTTTTCTCCACATCAGAGTTGATAAGAACACTTGGAGTGAGACAGCATTGCACAGAGGAAAAAAAAGTAAAAAGCCTCTCTCACCCACACTGTCAGGTAAAGGACTATAGTTTCAGCACTCAAAATCAGCAGGGATCAATTTCTTCATCTAACACAATATAATAATAATTTTAAAGCAGCCATGCTGTCAAACAGCAAAATATTACCAATAAGGCACTACCACCACTCCACACCCTCTCAGACCCAGATTTAATTCACAGTGTTAATACTTGTGCTTAAGGTTTGTCTGCAATCCTGTTTCTCAAAAGATTTCATTTGATCAAGTAGCATTTCCAGGTTTCTGGAAAATAAAAGTTTCTCCTAACTTGGAAAAGTGGCAACTATTTTACATTTGAATAAAATGAGAACCAGAGATTGGATCTGTAGGAATTATGAGCAAAGGAATCTGTCTCAGATTTTTCTGCTTTACTTAATAGAACTCTTTCTCTGACGCACCCTGAAAGTTCACAATTCTCAGAGCCACCAGAAGAGACAATGCTTAGATCTGTAACAGGACTCAAACTATGCGCTACAACAAGTCAGCCTGCCTGAAAGTCTTTGTTTCAGAAACTGTGACCAGTAATTAACACAGCTTTTCACAGCTCTTATACACAAAGGTTTTAATCGTCAAGGAACAGATAACTCTGAATGAAAAATACTGTTTAAACAATCAGATCATGCATGTAGTCTCAATCTGGTTTTCTGCAAATAATCCTCAAACATGTTACAGACAATAATGCTTTTTTTAACCATTTTAATTGTTTGAATTAACCCCTCCAGGCCATTACAAGCAAATACATCATTATAAGCTAGGCTTGGAAGTAATGCTGTCTGCATTATAAATATGTGCATTGTTTCTTACCCTGACAACTGGGAGATTTAGTTATTTAGCCATAACAATAGCCTCATAGTAGAGTCTGTAACAGACTTGCTACTGAATTACAATATTGTGTGTGCAGCACATTTCCAACACAGTCAAACAGAAATCTCCTCCTTGATGTAAGACCATGTCTCATACACTGGTACTAAGCTGCTCTGCATGTTTTACAGGTCTTGATTCAAACACAGACTAAAGCCTCTCCTATTTCTAAACCACATGGCTGTCTCAAAATGCTTTCTTCTCCCCTCATTCAAAAACCACAGCAAGAACATATGAGGACTTCAGGATTAGGAAAAGGAGTAATGAGTTCAAACTAAAACAGGAGAAGTTCAGGTTATAAGGAAGGATATCAGGATATCAGAATATATATAAAGATATAAGGAGGAAGTTCTTTAATGTAAGTGTGGTGAGGCACTAGAACAGGTTGCCCAGAAAAGTGGTAAATGTTCCACCCCTGGAACAGTGTGAGTCATCTCTGCCCATGACGGGGTTGGAACTAGATGATCTTAGGGTCCTTTCCACCCCTAACTATTCTATGATTCTATGACATACAGCACTACCATTAACCAGGTGATAGACATTATAAAAGTTACCAGTACAGGTGATGGGAAGACTTTAACATTTACCTTGTTTCCAGGTCTGGAACGTTTTTTTTTTTGTATTTTACAACATGCTTTTCAATGCCACCGGTTAGTTTCTGTAATTCTAATGTAAAATAGTAAATCCTCCACAGATCAGTTAATTGTCTCCACAGGTCTTTGATGGCAATTTGGAAATCTCACCAAGATCAGAAGAAAAATGAAACAAACCAGGGAGTAAAGGTGATGTGTTTTGTTTGTCAAGAATGGCCTTTCTAGTTTCCACGTGTTAACTGTTATCAGATTAAAATGATGACAATGCATTCCAATATACTAGAACAAATACACTTTTTTAAAACTTCAGCTACAGTACCACATTACTTTAATCCAGGGTAATATTTATAGGAGAAAATGACAGAATTCAGGTAACTTGCACCAAGAGGTTTAACACTACTGAGAATCACTGTGGATCAGACAAGTTATCAATGGTACAGAAAAGCTTGAGACTATGTAATTTGTACTGAAACACAACATAAAAGGGAAACTGAAATTCAGTCACACTCAATTCAGCTTTTTTTTTTTTTTTTACAGTAGCACAGAAACA
>NDXB01021174.1:49717-63161 GCA_002631895.1 Agapornis roseicollis
AATTACATTAAAAAAAAAAAATGTTACCAGCCCACGGCCAAATTCTCATTGCAGATATTTCTAGAAGACTGATTAAAAACCACTGACCAAACACAACTGTACTTTATTCCACCTTTGAATGTTCAGACTTAACATAAAGTCAGTTACAAACTTCCAGGTAGTATTTTCTGTTTCAAGAAATCATCAGTGCTTATTGGGCCATTTACTGGGCCATCACCTGAAGGAAACTAAACACACAGAGATGAAGAACTACCTTCCTGTTCAGTTTGACCAAGGAGCATGTCAACTTACTTACACAGTGAAAGTGACAAACAGAGAATATAATTATTTTTTTAATCAGTCCTAACAATATATGTAGCTCTGTCATAAGGTAAATAAGCTGGCATCAGAATGAAGTACTACTCATCTGAAGATCAGAGTACTCCAAGGATACATCCTGGGACCTGACTAGTATTCTGAGTCACCTGGAGGAGATGATGGGGTATGCTGTCAAGTCTGTGGATGACACCAGGCTAGGGAGCCAACTGATCTGCAAAGGCAGGGCTGATATTAAGAAAAACCTGGACAGGTAGTAGACTGGGCTGAGAGGAAGCTAATGAAATTTAGTTAGTCCTCACAAATGTGGAACCCTGTTCCTGAGAAGGCAAAGCCCTGGCAATGATAGAGGCTGGGGATGGATGGGCTGGGGAGCAGCAATCAGAATGTAATCCAGCCACATACCCTGGCATCAACAAGGGCCAGCAGCATCTTGACTTACATGAGCAGCAGGGTAGCCACCAGGTTAACGAAAGTGACTATCATGCTCTGCTGAGCACTCACCAGACTACACTTAGCTACTATGCTCAGCTGATTCCCTTTCTGAAGTATCTACAAAAAAAGGAGTAAGTTCAGCAGAGGTCCATCGAGGCAGTCAGGGTAAAGAGGATGAGATGGCTGAGTGAGATGAGCTTATTTAACCTGAGAACTGCTGAGATGGCTTCAGGAGGAACCAACAGCAGCTCCCCAATACCTGAGAGGTTACCAGAAGAAAGCTAGAATGGTGGATCACAGGATGGTGAGAGACAGTGGGAATTTACTGAAACACAGCAGATGCAAACTGGAGCTAAGGAGAAATCTTTTCCCCAGGAGGACAGCCTGGCAAGTGGAGTCAGGGCCCTGAATAACTTATATGATTCTATGAAACATAAAAGTAGTTGACAACTTCATCTACAAATCTTTGCATGTCAGGCTTATATCAATGCTTCAAAACAATAAACACACACTAAGAAAGATAATTTCCACAAGGTTTAAATCTTCCACATCAGTGATTATGTATAGTGAATTTTGAAACTCCTCAGTTATGACAGGCATTTAATTTTTAAAATGCTACTAGTTAGCAACAGAGGACAACAAGACTGGTTCTATTCAGAGGCAAAATCCAAGAATGAGTGCTTAAGAAATGCATAACCTTGAAGAGTTGCATATTCTTCTGGGAGGGTGAAGTGGGAAATACTTTTTCCACAACACTCACAAAATGTCAGATCACAAAAAATACTAAAAAATAAAAAATTCAAAACAACAAACAAACACACAAAACAAGACAGCTCAGCAGGCCTAGTTAAAACACTTAACACTTGAACTCTCAGCAACAGGACTGAGACTTCTGAACTAATTAAAAACCTATCAGTGCTGAACAGAAGGAAGTTTCAACTGCTTAAATGTAACTGTTTAAAAATGCATTTGAGTGAAGCTACAGTAAACTAGAGTGCAAAGACATGAAAAATGAAGACATGAAAATATTAGTGCAATTATGATTTCCTAACATTTTTAATGACTATTTAGTCTTATACTCTATACTCAAATTAGATCTTTAGTCATACACTGTATGCAGGATGCCTTTTGATAAAATAGTTTTCTTTGATGTATTTAAGCTTTCTTATTCCTTGCTAGACTTCATGACTACTTAGAGCTGTGTAGCCCCTTAGTTCTTAAAAACAAACATATTTTTTTATAGAAAAATATAGATTGTCTGAAGAAAAGAGCCACCATTAAGAGCATCCACATTTAGATAAAAAAAAGTCCATGACGGGGTGAATAATTCAGTAATTCATTATGTGAAACTTCTGATAGGGTTATATCCCTGCTGTCATGGACATCTGAACAAATTGTGTCAGCCAGTGACTGCCTGTATGGCATACTGTTCTTCTGAGTTACTGTGAGGCCTCAGCAACAAGGCAGCAGCATGTTGTCAGGGACAGCATACCAGATGCTCTTTTTGCAGACTGCCCGGACACAAATACACTGGTCTGCGAACGGAAAAAAACAATTTAGGGTAAGAATGCAACCCACAGCTGAGGGAAAAACAATGGTAAGAAGAAGCCGGTAAAAAGAAGCCAGTAAAAAGACACAGTAGAAAGCTACTACTTATCTCTCTGCAATATGCTGGACTTAAGAGGCCCCAGGATAGCCCAGCTACCAGTAGAGAGGTTGCACAGACCTCCAGGCAACTTGCAATCCTCTCCAATAGCCCAACTAACCTCAGCAAATTTATTCGTGCATAGGACTTCAATTGTCATGACAGAACTGAAGCAGCACCATCTTAACTGCAGCTACAGATGCACACTGAGAACAACAGGGATGTTTCAAATGTATTCTGCAGCCCTGCAAGGATGACACAAGGCCCAACGAGTCATTTGTTGCAACTGGTTGAATAAGAAGTTTGCTTTAAGTGCAAATGAGAAAAAGGGCTGGGATCTCTACGTGTCTAAACAAATAAATAAATAAAAATAAAAACAATAAAGGCAGGTCTTTATACATGGCACTTATTTTTGGCTCCAGCTTCACAGAATTTGATGAATGAGTTTCTTGGAAATAAACAACTATCAGAAACCAGACTTCTCACACCTAAAAATTCACTGTATCTTTCTAAAAAGCATGGCGTCTGAATATGAGCATCCCTTATGTACAGTAAGAGATATTTCACATGGAAATCCCAGACTCCGTTAAACAATGTTTATCAGCAAAATATACAGAAAAAAATAGATTTAATATTTTTTTTTCTGTGACACAGCGACCTCAATAACAGGAACTTTATGCACAGCATTCATGAATATTTGTCAGCCTACAGTGATTTTGACAGCCAAACCAAACGGACTTGGAGAACAGAGTAATAATTAGAAATAATTAGAAATAACTGTTCTACTGTTTGCCCCCCTGCCACTGAATCTGAAAGCAGCTCACCTGGAAATAGTTCACAAAAGGTGCTGCCCAGGACTGCAATTAATACCAAAACACCACTGGCATTAAAAAAAAAAAAAATAAAATATAATATAAACCAGAAACCTTTGTGTTATTATACAGGAAAAATAAGGTACAATGGCAGCTTATGTTAACACACCTGTACTAACCTTCATGCACAAGCACAGGTTAAAAAGCAAACATGGGGAGAGTGACACTAGTTAGAAATGAGCTCAGTTATACACAGTTACCAGAAAACAAATACTTCCACTTCTCAGACATGTTAAAATTACAGAAACACAGTGTCACTTAAATAAGTACACATGTGCTAGCACAGGCTAAGATTAACTTTCATTTTGTAGTTTGATGTTTGCTACAAGCCAATGTTGTGAATGTGAAATTTAATGCACTCTAAACCTCAAACCCTGCTAAAGGACAAGTCAATCCATAAAGCAACACTGTTTTTTCCCACAGAATGTCTACACCTTAATAATCAGCAATGGTATCCAGAGAATTGCAGTTATACTGGATTTGTCCCTATGGACAGAAAGGAGTATCTCAAAATTGAAGCATAATAAGACACAAAGCCAAAAGCAGCATAGCTATAATACAACATTTTTCAATGTAAATGTGACTGAGGCATTTAAGAGAAGACAGATTCCAAAATGAAATACAGCAGAGAGATTAGCAAAGCCACTATAATTCTAATACAAGTGAATCCTCCAAGGGTTCAAGCTTATCTGAGTCTCCACAGCACCGCAGTACAGCAAAAGTCCAAATCACAGATACATGGACTTTGAAGCATTACAGCAACTAGATATATACCACTAAATGGTATGTATAACCAATCAGGGGAGGCCCCTGGTGACTGAAAAAAGAGCAGTATCACACCCGTTTTTAAAAAAGGTGGAAAGAAAGACTCTGGGAACTACTGACCTGTCAGTCCCACCTCTGTGCCTAGGAAGATCATGGAACAGATCCTCCTATGATCTATGCACATGGAGAACAAGGAGGTCATTCAAGGGAGCCTGCATGGCTTCACCAAAAGCAAGTCCTGCCTGACCAACCTAGTGGCCTTCTATGATGGAGTTACTATATCAGTAGGCAAGGGAAGAGCTAATGGTATCATTTATCTGAACTTCTCTAATGCCTTCAACACAGTCCCCCGCATATCTTTCTCTCCAAATAGGAGAGATATGGATTTGATGCGTGGACAATTTGATGGATGAGGAATTAGCTGAATGGTCAATGACTCAATGTCTGGATGGCCACCAGTGAGAGGTGGCATCTCTCAGGGGTCTGTACTAGCAACAGTGCTGTTTAGTATCTTCATCAGTGACATCAACAGCGGGATTAGTGAGCAGATAACACAAGCTGAGTAGTGCTGTTGACACTCTCAAGGGTTGGGATGCCATCTAGAGGTACTTGGACAGGCTTGATAAGTGGGCTCATGCAAACATCATGAGTCTTAACAGGGCCAAGGGCAGGGACCTACATCTGGGTCAGGGCAGCCCCCTGGTATCAATACCAGTTGAGGGATGAAGGGATTGAGGGTACCGCTGAGGAGAAGGACTTGAGGGTACTGATGGGTGGAGGACTGGACATGACCCAGCAGCATGCGCTTGCAGCCCAGAAAGCCAACTGCATCCAAAGGTGTGTGGCAGCAGGTTAAGGGAGGTGATGCTGCCCCTTACTCTGCTCTGGTGAGACCCCTCTTGGAGGGCTGTGTCTAGCTCTGGAGTCCTCAGCACAGGAAAGACATGGATCCACTGAAGAGGTTCAGAGAAGGGCCACAGAAATGATCAGAGGGCTGAAGCACCTCTCCTATGTGAAAAGGCTGAGAGTTGAAGTTGCTCAGCCTAGAGAAAAGACAACTGTGGAGACCTTAAAGGACTCTACAGGAAAGATGGGGAGAGACTTTTTACCAGAGCCTGTTGCGATAAGATGGGGGGTGACGGTTTTAAACTAAAAGAGGAGAGATTCAGGATGGATGTGAGGAAGAAATTCTTTACAATGAGGGTGGTAAAACACTGGAACAGACTGCCTGGAGAACAGCAAAAACTTTCCAAGGTGCCATTGACCGTTTTGTCCTGCAAAAAGCAAAGTACATTTTTGCAGGTTTGTTTCAAAAACACACTGACATATTGCTAATATGACATGTATTAATTGTATGATATACTACACATAGTGAAGACAAAGCATGCCATGCAATAATCTGTTTCATTGGTAAAAGAGGTAGTAAAGTCTGTACAGAGCTGACTCAAGGCAAAAGGATTTATCCCAAATAAATCTCAGTTTAAATTCATAAATCATATGTTCCCTGATGTGGTTAAATTAATATTGCTAGGAAATTTGGTCATCTTGCACTGTACTTATAGCACTGTTATTATTCCCTTACTAAATGCTTTGGCCCTTTGTTGTTATCTCTTGTCTGGTTATTTGGATTCCTTCTTTTAAATCTGTAAAATATCTACATCTTAAATGGACTTCACCTTTTTAATTCTTGACAGTCAATCTGAGTGGGGTCCAGCTCTGGTTTTCCGCAACTACAGTCACTTACACATCCTAAAAAGCTACAATATAAAGGTTTGTTTGCTTTTTGTTTCCATAAAATGAGTAGTTTTCTGATGATCATTACATTTGTGATAAATCTAAAAGGTTTCCTCTCCCAAGAGATATCATGTTCTTAGGCAAAGCTTTTACAGCTTCTCACTTTAAAGAACGCTTTAAAAAGACTACTGCCTTTTTCTTAAACATAATAGTAAACTTGTTCAACAGAACTCAGTTTATACCTTTTTTGAGAGGCACTGACTCACTTGACTCTTCAACTATCTCCTCATCCAATTAAGCACTGTCGACAAGAGCATTGCTGAAAGCTATGAAAGAAGCCATATCCAATACTCCTTGACAACCATTACATAGGCCACAGAAGGATTATCACTGGGCTCCGAAGAGTTATGCAGAAAACCCAGGCTATTTTTACACCAACATTTTATTAAATATTGTTATTACCTACCAGCCTGTAATGACCAGAAGATGAAGTGATGTAAGCAATGACAAAGGCAAATTTGCATTGTATGAACTTTGCTCATAGCAGATTTAGAAAGCAAAAATGTGAAGCTGCCAAGAGCTTACATATTCCACCTTACATATGCTGCAGCTCTCACTGCTCCTGCCAGCTGTACAGCTGAACCAGTGATTACACTAGTTGGAAATTTTAGAGTAAACACACTAGCACAGAAAAGACTCCAAAGGGAAAATACAAAATGAGCTTTTGGCAAAAATCATGAGATAAATAAAAAAAGAAAACACAGTGGGCTGGATGTGCCATAAAGAGCAGTAATAGTTTTATAGTCATACCTACAAAGAAACTCCTGAATGCATGAGAGAGGGTACCATGCTCCCAAGCAATTATGTGCCAGGCAGCTTTCACACATGTTTTTTCAAAGCATTAGAAAGAAAGAATAAGTGCTAAAGTCATTATCCTCTCTTTCCTATAAAGCCTGAGCTAAAGAATATCAGGCACATGCAGTTACTGTTCATGCTAATTGTCACTGCTGTAAGACGGAAGAGCAGAAAACCAGACCTGCTGTTTAGTATTGGGAAAAAAAAAATTAACTTGACTAATAATCTCTGCCTAACAGTAATTCACCTAATAAAATGTGTGCAGCAAGTACGTAACCTTTCATCACCTACCAACCATACATTTCAGTAAGCCTCCCGAACAAAATTGGGAAATTATATCACTTTATGCATTGTAATTCATAAACTGAATGTTTCACTCAGTTTAGTTCAGATGAGCGAGTACCAGTTCAAACAGATTTCTGTACATTTGGCCATGACAAACAGAAACAGATGGGAATCCACTCTGTATCTACAAAGGAAAAATGAAAATAAAAAATAAAAAAATAAAAAAAAACCCACCAAAACAAACAAACAAAAAAAAACCCAGAAAAACAACAACATATGTAGATTTTTTAAAACACAGTAAAGAAAGTTTTAAAGCTTTTAATCAATGCTGACACTTACTGTGCACCAGTCTCTCTTTCAAGAATCAGGGTTAGAAAATGTGCTACAACAGATAATCTTCAAATACCAATTTGTTTGGTCTTCCTACAACAATGAAAGCCAAGCTGGATTCTCAGCAAGTGTTTAGCAGTCTTAAGAGACCACAGGAGTCTGAATATGGAGGAAAGAACATGAATACATTGGAAGGTAACACTAACACCTGAAAAAAGGCTTTCTCAAGTATATCAGAGGTAACACAGATAACAGAGAAAACCAGGAATGGTTTATATCAGTACGTAAGATGTGAAAAAAAGCCTTACTATAAAATCATAAGACTAAAATCTGGTAGTTTCTGACAAGTGTCCTAAATGATACTCAGATATCTGCCTGTGACAATCCTGAAAAAATGTTTCTTGATGGCAAGTTAATATTTCTTGGATCTTTTATAATAGCAAAACAAAACATTTTCAGGCATATGTATTTCATGACGTCACAAATCATAAAAGTCATGGAACAGCAATCTTTACACTAAATGTAAATTCCCATGCTTAGTATGGTCACTCTAAACTACATTTGAAGCCAGTGACAAATTTGTCAATATAGTCAATGGAGTTTAACATACAATTCATGCCTTGCTTAAACCTGTTTATAGTCAGTCCATATATACTACAGCATTAGCCAGTCAAAATAACAAGACCAAAAACAACTATAAGAAAAACAGAGAGAGAAGACAAATGAAATTTGACTGAAGAAACTAACATGAAACAGATTTAAAAAGAAGAGAAGAATGAGAAACCTGAGGATGTGTCACAAGCAGAATCTTAGATATGCTTTAGTCATATGAGGACAAAGAATGAACAAAATTATAAAAGCAAAGCACAGAATAAGGAAAGATGGTAACCTTGCCTTGTAGATAGAAGGTATACGTAGTGAAAAAGGTTTGATCAGATCCAAGTATTCTGGATTTTCTCACCATTCAGAGTTACCTTGTTAAATATTGCACATGTTGAGGCATAACATTAAAACCAACATTGTACTTTTAAAATACTATTTCCATTGTCAAACTGCAGGAGGAAACAAGAATTTGTAGCAATAGCATTTTCTGTTAAAATTCAGTCCCTAATTATTTCTTCAATTCCATGCTGCAATATACTTTATTTTTTTAAAACAAAGAACATACCAAAATGAATTTATTTATAGCCAAAGGATAGAATTTAAATTTTAGAAAAATGGATGGAGAAACTATTGCATATACTCCTCTTGGTATTGAAAGGAAATGATTACATTAATCCATTGATAAGGTAATAGCAGAGACTAACCCAGTCTGTAATATTTTAATTAAAACATTTTCAACATAAGCAAAGAAATCAGTTATATAGCCTAAATTCAGTATTATTTAATAAGCAAAAAATAAGAAATAAACAGAGAAGTGAAGGTCATCAAATTACGTTGTCAAACTCCAATTTTCATCTTCCCATGAAAAAGAGGTTTTTAATATACTTCATAATAGATATGCATTTTCTCCTCAAAAATTGCTGAGTTAAAGAGAAAGCACTAAAACCCACAACTTGAGCTACTTAACAAAGGAAAGATGTTAAGGCTTTTTAAATATTACATAGAATTTAAAGATGCCAATTAATCCTATTTACTAAAAAAACAGAAGGCTGTTCTCTGCCAGTACAGAAAAAGGGGCATATTCAACCATTTCACTACTGTATTCCTTGACTTCCCTGGTACTCTGGTTTAAACTAGACCCGAGTATGATCTAGTCTACCTAGCTTTCTTCACTAATTCACAAACGGCTATGTTCTGCAACGTGTTCTCCTTAACATGGGAACAGATACAGTTAGGGCTGAGATTTATTCTCCACGCTAAACTCAGATTTTTAGCTCACTTGTTGTATCCTACAATGCATATCTTTCCATCTCTGAAACTGACATATAAATGTAGCTGGCAGTGTTTTGTTTTATCATGGCTGAGATAATTTATCTAAGCTTGTTAAGATGAGGTAACAAAAGAATATTAATCCTAACATGAAATTTTATCAATTTTTTTTTGCCAAAAAGGAGGACCCTGATAGAAATAATCACTGCATATATTCTTGAGTTTTAGTACTTAAAGAAAACAAGAGATAAATTCAAGCAAAAATGAAGTTGAAATTCTTAAAACAAACTGTGGTAAAACCAGAATCTGATAAATGTCCTATGCATTAAGAGGATTCTAACTTTCTTAGTCACCTCATAAGGAATTGAAAAGTCTTACAAACTTTGCCACTAACAGTCTATAATATAATTTTCCAAACCCATAACTTCCCACAAATGCCTCACAGGTATTTTGCAACTTACATTAATCTTTGAAAACTGCTGCAAGATTCTTGTCACAAGGAAAGAAAAAAAAAATAATAAAGAAAAAGGTGAAGGGAAAGTAAGTGGCAGTGCAAGACAGTGAAGAAAACGTGCTGTTTGTAAGGAAGGCTTGCAGAACACCTAAACTACTACAGCAATCCTTCGCCAAAAGATAATGGTGTGTATATTAAAACCCTTTACCTGCTGTCAGCATCACAAATTTCTCATGCAGACTTTCAATTAGAGTACACACATACAGGGAATTACAGACCAGTCAGTCTCACCTCTGTGCCTGGCAAAATCTTGGAGCAGTTTCTCCTGGAAGCCATGCTAAGGCACATGAAAAACAACAAGGTGCTTGGTGGCAGCCAGCATGGCTTCACTAAGGGAAATCCTGCCTGACCAATTTGGTGGCCTTCTAGGATGGGGCTACGGAACTGATGGACAGGGGTAGAGCAGTTGATGTCATCTACCTGGACTTGTGCAAAGCGTTCGACACTGTCCCACACGACACCTTTGTCTCTACATTGGAGAGACATCAATTTGATAGGTGGGGCACTCAGTGGATAAAAAAATTGGCTGGATGGCCGCACACAAAGAGTTGTGGTCAATGGCTCAGTGTCCAGCTGGAAGCCAGTGACGAGTGGTGTCCCTCAGGGATCAGTGTTGGGACCAGTCTTGTTTAACATCTTTGTTGCTGACATGGACAGTGGGATTGAGTGCGCCCTCAGCAGGTTTGGCAATGACACCAAGCTGTGTGGTTCCGTGGATACGCTGGAGGGAAGGAATGCCATCCAGAGGGACCTTGACACGCTTGTGAGGTGGGCTGATGCCAACCTGATGAAGTTTAACCATGCCAAGTGCAAGGTCCTACACCTGGGTCAGCACAATACCAGGCACAGCTACAGGTTGGGGAAAGAGGAGATTGAGGGGGTGGTGGTCGATGAGAACATAAACATGAGCCTGCTGCAGTGTGCGCTTGAAGCCCAGAAAGCCAACTGTATCCTGGGCCGCATCAAAAGGAGCGTGACCAGCAGGTCGAAGGAGGTGATCCTGCCCTTATGCCCTGTTCTCATGAGAACTCAGCTGGAATACTGTGTGCAGTTCTGGTGTCCTCAACATAAAAAGGACATGGAGCTGTTGGAACAAGTCCAGAGGAGGGCCACGAGGATGATCAGGGGACTGGAGCATCTCCCATACGAAGATAGGCTGGGAAAGTTGGGGCTGTTCAGCCTGAAGAAGAGAAGGCTGCACGGAGACCTCCTAGCAGCCTTCCAGTATCTGAAGGGGGCCTATAGGGATGGTGGGGAGGGGCTCTTCATTAGGGACTGTAGTGACAGGACAAGGGGTAACGGGTTCAAACTTAAACAGAGGAGGTTTATATTGGAAATAAGGAAGAAATTCTTTCCTGTTAGGGTGGTGAGATGCTGGAATGGGTTGGCCAGGGAGGTTGTGAGTGCTCCATCCCTGGCAGTGTTCAAGGACAGGTTGGATGAAGTGGCATGGTTTAGTGTGGTGTGTCCCTGCTTAAGGTAGGGGTGCCAGAACTAGGTGATCTTAAGGTCCTTTCCAACCCTAACTATTCTATGATTCTATGATTCTGTATATGAAGAGGTTTTCCAAATTTCACACAAATTCCTGGTTCTACCACTCTTAATCTCTTGGAAATAAATTTCTGAAGGACAAATAGATCCAGCAGTATTTACTCACCACCAGATTATGCATAGATAGAATGTGTTCAACTGTTACATGCATCTCCTTGAGTAAAGGTGTCACAGAGAAGTGGCTTGCACACGGGAGTAGTAAATATATTGTAGCTGGAGAACTTCAGATTATGTTTATTCTGCACTGAGTAACATTCATCAGTGCTGTACTAGGTACTACATAAGCTCTCCAAAATATCTAATAATGCTTATTTCATGCAGATAGACTTACAGCAAGAAAATATCTTTCTAAAAGGTAACTGGTCTCCATCATAATTTGCTTCCAACTCCCATAAATTCCTGTGTCCTTAGAAACTGCTGCAAGATCATTTAGCATTTTCTCCAGTAAGATGCAGGAGGTATATTCTTTGCTTATTATAACATGAAACAGTTAAACTGGGAAAAAAAAAAAAAACAACAGACAGTCATGAAACATTATGCAGGTACATACAAAGTAGTGCTAATGCACTGGCCCAGGTTCTACTCTGTGGCTGAAAAATTCAGAGGAAATGAGGACATTAATTGGTTTCAAATTATCACTGTTTCCTATGTGTTTCCCTTTCTTTTGTCTCTAGCTGGAGGCCAGCTGCAGAGCAGTACAAAATACCCTCCTGGCTGGTTTTCTTCCTATTACAACACAGCCTCAGAGAGCTGTACACCAGTAGGAACCTCCAAAATTGAGTCTCTGGTCCCTTGCCACAAATGTATTACTGAAGGTGAAACACAGGATCACCAGTCTACTGCGGTGGCTCCACATCATCCAAGCACTCTTTTATGCAAAAAACCTTCAACTGGTGAAGTCTCACAAGTGTCCTTCTAATATGGGAAAATGGGATGAAACACGGGGTTTTCAGGATATGAACCACTATCTTAATCTTAATAATGAGCATTTTTTAAAAATATGGATATAGCATTAAATCATCACATCTTATAAGCTTTTCCATTTAAAAATTGATACAATTTGGGGGGATAAAAAAATTAAAGAGTTTTCAAAACTAAGGAAAACAAAGAAAGCTTGGAAACAGTTACTATGATGGTATAGTTTTTTTATCTACAGAAATATTCCAAGGGAAATTCAAAGCTGGTTAGAGATAACTTAAGAATATATATTTTCTGTGGTTTTTCTTTTTGTACCTTTCCAATGTCTTTAAAATCTCCACTGCCTGTCACCAATATATATTATGTCCTCTAAAGCTACATCAGTCTTCAGGATTGACTCCAGTGGTCTAGCTGCTTAAGGATACCACTAACACTGACACATCATCTGCTCCTGGTACTACTCAAGCCTATGGGATCTGGCAGAAATGAAGAAGCTGTAATGTTCACTCAATAAAGGTAAAAAAGAAATCATAACTTCTAGATATGAATGACCACACTACTCAAAACTATTCGTATTTAATAATTCTATTTTAACTATATACCATTTTAACTACTGTTTTCAAGTAAGCACATGAACACGTCCAAGACGCAAAAGTAACCACGTTCCCAGATGAAGTTCAGCTCCAATAACTAGTTTAAATTACTTTCAAAATAGCTTAGTTTTAGTAGCTTATAAAGCAGCTTGTATGAGCTTAAAGACAACCATTTGATTTCCAGATCACACTGCTGGAACATCCAACAGTGATGTATAAGACTGTTAGACAAAGAACATTAAAATGCAATTAGAGCTTGATCCTGCTAAATTCTCAGCAGCACCAGAAGGTGCTGAATGACTTCATACGAGTTTCTTGGTGCACTGACACATCTGAGCTCGGACTGTGTTCATAGAGACATATAAATCTCTGAAGACCGCTTTCCAAGATCCATGTATTTTTACAGGTTCTACATGAACACTCACAAAAGCATGTCTTGAACAACATAAAGATAGCAAAGCCTCAGTATTTCTTTAGATTAGCTGATGAGCAGAAACAGATGTGGGTTTTAGCTTTTTTGGGGTAAGGAAGAGGTAGAATGTTGCTATTTAAGCTAAGTCTGTTGTTAGAAATGACAATGCCTAAAAGCTAACACATAACCACTAGCAGGATCCAATCTAAAATACCTTATTCAGTTGTGTTCCCTCAAATATTTAAATGCATCCCTTATAAAATAAAAGTTACATAAATTAATACTGTAAAACAAAAAAAAAAAAAAAACAACAAAAACAACACCAAACAAAAAACCCCAAAAAAATCT
>NDXB01021175.1:0-36366 GCA_002631895.1 Agapornis roseicollis
AGCTGGGCTGGGGCAGCCTGGGGAAGAGAAGAGAAGGCTCCTGAAGGGGAGAGCTGAGAGCAGGTCCAGGGCCTAAAGGGGCTGTAGGGAAGCTGGAGAGGGGCTTGGGCCAAGGGCCTGTAGGGCCAGGCCTAGGGCAATGGCTTGAACCTGCCCAAAGAGGGGAGACTGAGCTGAGCTCTGAGGCAGAAGCTGTTCCCTGGGAGGGTGCTGAGGCGCTGGCCCAGGGTGATGGCCCAGAGAAGCTGTGGCTGCCCCATCCCTGGCAGTGCTCAAGGCCAGGTTGGACACAGGGGCTTGGAGCAAGCTGCTCCAGTGGAAGGGGTCCCTGCCTGAGGCAGGGGTTGGAGCTGGACAAGCTTTAAGGTCCCTTCCAACCCAAACCATTCTAAATTCTATGACCCATTGCACTGAACAGCAATTGTTTCTGCTGCTGTTAATTCCCCCATCCTCCCCAATAAATTAATACCCTGCAGGTACACACAGAGCAGTCCTGTTCCCACCAGGATTTAGCTGCCAGGTCTGGCACAGACTTGAAGCTCTGTGCATCCCAAAGCTCACCCCTGTCTTTCCAGCCCTCCTGCCTCTCTATACTATACAGTTAGCTACTCCAACACAAGGCATCCCCTCTCCTGTAAACCAGGAGCTAAGGGGACAAGGCACCACATTTAGGGATGAAAGAGTAGAACTTTACAGATCTGGGGTGGGTACCACACCAAAGCAGGAATTGCACCCATAGCCTCAGGTCACCCCTTTGGGATCATCACATGGGTGTGATGTTCCCACCAGTGCGGATGGAACTATAAAAGGTTACATTGGGAATAAGCCCCAGGGCTTGGATATGTTTTAGAGCCAGGACATCTTGACCAGGAGCACTGCAGGTGCTCATCTCCTTTGCCATGGCTCTGCTGACACGGTCCCAAAGCAGCACTGGGCATGGAAAGACACGGTGCCGATGCTGCGAGGGAAGAGGGAAGGAGCTGCTCATCACCCACCTGGGTTCAATTTGCTTCCTCCACTTCACATAGCCATGAAACATGGCCTCTCTCTTCAGCTCCTTGGCACATCAGGGCCATCTCCTCCATTCCAGCTCCCACCTTCACTTTCCAGTGAACCTCTGGATCAGCTCCAGCTCTCCCCATGGGCTCTGACTCAAAGGTGCTCCAGGCTCCACTTCCAGCACCTTTGCCTTTCCTTAGCTCCTTTCTTTCCTCCTCCTCCATGGACGTCACTGCATTGAGAATGATGCATTGAGAATGATGCCCTGAATACCTTCAGCAACCCTGTAGTCAAAGCTTTAAACTTCACTTCATCCCACCCCAGCACACCTTGGACCATCTCCATCTTCTCTTGTAGTTCTTCCCTGCAGGAACAGCTCCATCTTCTGTTGCTTCCACTTCTCTGTAGCATCCACCTTGGCAGCAAGTTTCTGCTCAACTCCCTTCTCTGTTGCAGTTCATTTCTGTTGGCTATTCACTGTCAGTTGTTGGCATCTGCTTCTCATAGATCCCATCTTTGACATTGTGAGCTGTCATTAGAACGAATGGTGAGATCTAGAGCATTCATTATCCATAGAGAATAACAGAATGGTTGTGGTTGGAAAGGACCTTAAGATCATCAAGTTCCACCCCCTGCCATGGGCAGGGACACCTCACACTAAACCATGGCACCCAAGGCTCTGTCCAACCTGGCCTTGAACACTGCCAGGGATGGAGCACTCACAGCTTCCTCAGAATACAAGATGTGCTTGATTCAGTTGGGCTAACGACCCCAAAATACACCCACAGGCTGTTACTGCTCAAAGGAGAAGCCGTTATAAAATAGCATGTATATGTTGGTTTATGGTGGGAAGATGTAGAATCAGGCTTCACCTTGAAGAGTTTTAACACTGAGGATGCTCCCATCCACTGTAGAGATGAGATGGATGGTGCAAGCTTCAAACCAATGTTAGTCCGGACCAATTGTCCTGTCAGCCAAGGACAGGTGGCTTTCAAGAAGCAAGCACCTCCTTACAGGCCACTGCAATCTATTCTTGCTGCAAACGTGCCCTACTTACACCAGCCTGCAGCGCTCACAGGGACAGATGGCTTCGGATGCTAACAGAGATCTCAGCTGAGAAGCGAGAGCCCTTTACACACCTCCTGTTTCTGAGCAGGCAAGTTCTGGCAGGCTTTCAAACCCGACCCATGAAAAGGGGCATCGAGTCACACAAATCACTGCTCCGACCCCAGCTGCTTGGTGAAACAGAGGCTTTGGGGCCATGCAGTGTTTCCCCTCTGAAAAGCCTCTTCTCAAGCCCAAAGCAGAGCATTTTTAAGTCAAGTATCTCCATGGAAACCTCCTTGTTGGAGGAAACTCTGCTCCCCTTTTGTTTCAAAGGGGGATGCAGTTGGGTAGGAGCATAAAGCCGGCAGCAAATCCTCAGTCAGATTTATGTCCCTTAAAGCACATCCATTCTATTAAGAGGTTTTAGGGATGCTAAAGCTGTGCTATCACTGCTGCAACTAAACCAGCATGTTCTGCTGGCTCCTGCGTCCCTGCCCTGGCTCTTTGCTCCCAGCATCACAACCTGCCCTCATCAGGGCACACGGAATTCAAATACCTCTCACACAAACTCTTGGCTGTAGTGAACTCCAAATCATAGAATCCCAGAGTGTTTGGGTTGGAAAGGACCTTAACATCATCCAGTTCCAACCCCCCTGCCATAAGCAGGGACACCTCACACTAAACCATGGCACCCAAGGCTCCCTCCAAGCTGGCCTTGAACACTGCCAGGGATGGAGCATTCACAACCTCCCTGGGCAACCCATTCCAGTGCCTCAGCACCCTCACAGCAAAGAATTTCTCCCTTAGATCCGATCTAAATTTCCCTTGTTTCTGTCTGAACCCATCACCCCTTGTCCTGTCACTGCAGTCCCTAATGAAGAGTCCCTCCCCAGCATCCCTATAGGCCCCCTTCAGACACTGGAAGCTGCTCTGAGGTCTCCACACAGCTTCTCTTCTCCAGGCCCATGGCAGGGGTTGGAACTGGATGAGCTTTAAAGTCCCTTCCAACACAAACCAGTCTGGGACTCTATGATAGGAAGCTGCTGTAAATGGCTATGTGAAAGGTAACACGGATGCTGATGCTGGACGATGCAGATGAAGGGAGAGCGGAGGGAAGAATGTCCTTCAGAACAACCAAATAATCCAGGAATCCTAAATTAGGACAGTTACAAGATTTAAGTTTTTCTGGGAACATAAATCCATCATGTGTCTGCTCACCTGAAATGAGGGCCAGGCACACTGCGGGAGTCACCTGCTTTTCCTGGGGAACACAAAAGCCTAGGACAAGATGACCCACATCTATGGTCACAGTCCTGCAGCTTTCCAGTGGAGGACAAAAGGCTTTTGGCAAAACTCTTCTCCACTGCAACCAGGCAGGATCGATCCAAAGTGGAAATCAATGATGCAGAAGCACATCATGGAATCAGCCTGGTTGGAAAAGCCCTTTCAGCCCATCCAGTCCAACCATCCCCAGCCCTGCCAAGGCCACCCCTGCCCCATGGCACCGAGGCCTCGTCTCCACGCTGGGTGAACCCTTGCAGGGCCGGTGCCTGCAGCCCTGCCCTGGGCAGCCTCTTCCAATGCCTGAGCACCCTGGGGGCAAGGAATTGTTGCTCAGCTCCATCTAAACCTGCCCTGGGGCAGCTTGAGGCGGGGTCCTCTTGGCCCAAGCCTTGTTCCTTGGGAGCAGAGCCCAGCCCCTCCTGGCTCCATCCTCCTGGCAGGCACTTGGAGGGAGCCATCAGGTCCCCCCTGAGCCTTCTCTTCTCCAGACTGAACCCTCCAGCTCCCTCAGCCCTTCCCCATCCCCCTTGGGCTCTGATCACTAGAATAAGAGGACTGAACAATCAGTTGTGTCAATTCCTTTCCATTATGCAATAGAGAACCCACAAGGGCAATGTAAGCCCATACAAATCACCTGCTCTACTTTCTTCAGGGTAACTTAGCAGAGATCTTGCTGTGAAAAAAACAAGCTCATGTGTGTGCTCAGATGTAGGGTGCATCCGCATTAAGGTTCTCATCTCAATGGAATGCAGGGGATGGAGTGGGGAATGAAGTTAAAGGGAAGGCAGAGACATTAAACATATTGTGGTCCTGTGCTGTCCAAAAAGTCAACCAGCTAATCTATAAGAGCAGCGCTAGATGAGGTGTTAGATCAAGTGAGATCTAGCCTCTCATCCCTTTCTTCCCAAGTATGCCATTTGGAGTCTTCCAGGCAAAACACAATGGAAGTCCTTATCAAGGGAATTATTCATGGATAGTGGCTTTCCATTCCACAATCCCCACCTCAGATCAATAGATCACATCCCACCCCAGGCTGGCTGCTACTGTTTTGCCCAAGGAATTTATCCTTGGATCCAAGCTGTGCAAAGGGAAACTCTTTGGTATTGAAGAGATGAAATATAGAGGGACAAAGGAACGCTGCATCTTTTGGCATTGGCCTTTAGACAGTGACCCCCTTGGAGCACAAAGAACAGGAGAAGGCACCACAGAAGCAAACTCACAAAGTACCTACACCCAGCAGAACTAATGTGAGTGTACTGGGGAGCAAATAGGAAAATACACTTGAATTAAACCCAGGTACAGGGAGGAAAGGGCTGTGCCTGGGAGAGGCCTCAGCAAGCAGCAGGAGTGAGTTTCTGTGCCACACAAGTGCTTTGGAGAGAGATGAGAGGTTGCTCCAGGATCAGTTTATACTCACCCCATTAATGACCAAAGCAGCGCAGAGAAAGCACCTCCCCAAAGTGCTAACACAGATCCTTTGATCTATGTGTCAGAGACATAATACAGAAGATTTCTCTATGGGTAAAGTTACTCCCTTGAGAGCCACTTGCTCTCCCAAAGGACTAGAGGAGAAGGGGGAAGAGGCAAGGTTATACTGCTTGATCCAATGCATTCAAACACCTGGTGTTGATGCGAACCGCATCCACCAGCCTTGTCTGCTGACACTGACCTCTCCAAACCTCCCTCAGGCCCACATTAAGAAACTCAGCAGTCATTTTATTTAAGATAAAAAAATCAGTATACAGCTGAACATGAGCCCAGTGTTTCCAACCAGCCCCTCTCACAGGTCCGGGTTCCATGGTTTGCAGACTATTGGACACTGAAGGAATCAGTAGCGTAAAGAAACCACTCTCATTTCCCCCCAAATTAATGTCTCCAAGACAGCAGCATCCGTGATCAGTTTGGTTTCCATTGGACTTGCCCTAAGAGCCAAGAGTTTTCCACATCATTTTGCTGGCAAAGCTTATCTTTATCGCAGTAATTGCTCTCTTTGCTTTCGAACACAGGGCAAGGGTCCTCTAAGAAGCCTCATAGCGCTGATAAAATAGAGCTGGCTGACAATTCTTCCTGTGATTTACCTTCTAGAACACAGAAATGTTGTTGAGTTGAAACTAAAAGGGGAGGGAACCCCCAATCCACACAATTTGGCAAAAAGATTATCCATGAATTAGATGCTCCAATGGCTGCAGGAAGCACCAGAGGCTTTTCCATCCTCCCTCGAAGGATCCAGCGGTGCTGAAGGAGGGATGCGCATTCACACCCTCATTCCCCCTTTGGTTGTTGCATTCTTCACATCGCTGCTGCTTCCTTCCTTTCCTCCTCCCGTCCTCCAAAGCAGCCTCAGTGGGGTAACAGCAGCTTGGCAGAAGCAGGCAAAGTCCAGGCAGCAAAAGATTTCCTCTATTACAATAAGCATGGCCTAAGGCTCCACATGATTCTTACACATAAACCCAGTAAGAACTATGGAAACAAACTGGCTTCGCTACATGTAGGTCAGGATGAGACGTTCTCAGATCTTCTCAACCATACAAAATACTCTTCCCCTCTCCCATCACAAGGATGGGAAGGCAGTTCGCACTTTAAGATGTCCCTGTTAGGTGCCCTTCCACATTCAGTGATAATAGCACTGGCACCCTTCAGGGCAGATCAGTTTTAAGAACCCCCCTGTGAAGAAGGAGCAGAAAGGGAGAGGGAGCAGTAACTCAGTCTCTGAAATGAGCATCTCGAAGTCATTGACACGATGGCTTGTGTTGACTCCATCACTTTAATGGTTGTTCTTGGCTGCCTCTTTAGCTGCAATAATCAGAGGAGTGAGGCTAGAGAGAGGCTTGGCAATCTTCAGGAACTGGTGCTAGGAGAAAGAATAAAGAGAAAGGGTTAAATCTGACCCAGAAGTCTTGTGGCTATTCAAGGTATTGATACTCAGACCCAGGTGAGTTGAGCAGCTTACTCTGACCTCTGAACAGGAGGAACCAAAAGGTCTTGATTCCACCATAAACTTCTGGGCCTTGCCTGAAGTGATGGACAGGTTTGCACCCAATGCAAGCTAAATTCTCCAGTGCTTCTACAAGGAATCATAGAATGGTTTGGGTTGGAAAGGACCTCAAGATCATCCAGTTCCAACCCCCCTGCCATAAGCAGGGACACCTCACGCTAAACCACGGCACCCAAGGCTTCATCCAACCTGGCCTTGAACACTGCCAGGGATGGAGCACTCACAACTTCCCATGTTCAAAACCAACCAAAACTCAGGGAATTCCCCTGGGGAATTAGAACGTCTTGCAATAATCCATCTATTTTCCTCAGTGATATGGTTTAGTGGTGGTCCTGGTAGAGCTGGCATAAGTTGGACTTGATGATCTTAAAGGTCTTTTCCAGCCTAGCTGATTCTATGATTCAGGTTCTAAGATTCTATAGTGAAATACAGTGTAGAACAAAGGGGTACTAAAAAACCCTGCTGGTTTCAAACACAAGGCACAGGGCTTCCTGCAGGAATCACCTCTCATTCCTCTCTTCCTTGTTATCATAGGTCTGGTAAAAGCATTGCCTTAGTCTTTGACAAATATTAGAATCCCAGACTGGTTTGGCCTGGAAGGGACCTTAAAGCTCATCCAGTTCCAACCCCTGCCAAGGGCAGGGACCCCTTCCACTGGAGCAGCTTGCTCCAAGCCCCTGTGTCCAACCTGGCCTTGAGCACTGCCAGGGATGGGGCAGCCACAGCTTCTCTGCGCCATTAAGCTGGGCCAGTGCCTCAGCACCCTCACAGGGAAGAGCTTCTGCCTTAGATCCAACCTAAATCTCCCCTGNTGGGCACCCTGGGCCAGCGCCTCAGCACCCTCACAGGGAAGAGCTTCTGCCTTAGATCCAACCTAAATCTCCCCCGTTTCAGTTTGAACCCATTGCCCCTCATCCTATCGCTACCACCCCTGCACTGTGCAAAGCAGCTGGAATTTCAGAGAGCAGCACAGAACCATTCAGTCTCCTACACAAGGTGCTCTGTTAAGTAAAACAATATTGATCATCACAACAGCTCTCGGATGAGAGCAAAGCCGTGTAGGGCAAACCCACAGGCTCGTCCAAGAACAAAGAGCAACTCTATCCCACAGGACTTCTGAGCGTCAAGAGGGAACAACCACCCAAGGCAACATGCTTTAAAGATGGAGGGGAAAAATAACATCAGAGACTACAAAGCAGTTCAAACCAGGCTGAAACGTTACGGCCAAAGTGTTCTGCTCCAAGGAACAGAACGTTACCACTCTCTGGTATTTTGGGGCTGGAAAGTCCAGTAGAAAAAGCCATCTTTCAACTATTGCCGTTCTGACAATGATTAATGCTTCATTACAGCCTCAGAATGCAGCAACACACCCAAAACTGAAAGCACCAAACTAGCTGAAAGGAAGGAAAACAAAACTGGGCACTGTCTCACAGCTGAGGGCTGGGTGCCCCTCATCACAGATTCACTTTACAAAGAGCTGCATTTTCCACCCCCAGAGCAAGTTTTGACAGAAGGAACACATGAACCATTCCTCACATCCGTGTCAGGAAGAAGCCTGGCAGCCCGGCCCTCCTCTTTCACCAGGAGTTCAGACTAAAGACACCAGGTTTTCAGTGAAGTAACTGACGATGGGATGATGGGACATGGGCACAGGGTGCTCAGAGAAGCTGTGGCTGCCCCATCCCTGGCAGTGCTCAAAGCCAGGTTGGACACAGGGGCTTGGAGCAAGCTGCTCCAGTGGAAGAGGTCCCTGCCTATGGCAGGGGTTGGAACTGAATGAGCTTTAAGGTCCCTTCCAACACAAACCATTCTGTTGTTAAGATACCTCACAAGCTTTGTTCCATCACCTCTTTATGGAGCAGTATCTGGCAAAATGTGGTATCACCAAACCTCCCCAGGTAATGCAAGCTATGAATAATCCAAAGAGCTTCATGATCCCTCCACCAGGAGGGAGACAACCAGAGCATCTGATAGCTTGAAGCCCTCCTGCTGTCCAAATCAGAAGAGCATATCAAGATCATGACAACACATCCAGATGTCATGGCCAGCTGTGTGAAGAGGCCACAGGATTTACAGGGCTCAGCATCTGGCAGGCCTGAGGCACAGCTATTACTGCACGTTGGTTACAGAACAGACTTCACAGCTGCCACTACAGCACAGAAAAGGAGTAGTTTGCTAACACTTCATTAGAGATTTAGGTTTGAGGTTGGGTTTTGGTGGTCGTTTTTTCTAGCAGGTTTCCTTAGCTTTGCTGATGCAGGATTTCAGACCCCAAATAAGATCTTGCCATAAGCCTGGCCTCATTCAGTTGCCCCTGCCCATGGCACGGCATTGGAAATGGGTGGTCTTAAGGTCCTTCCCAACCCAAACCATTCTATGATTCTATGGTTGCAGGATTACAGTGATTGCTGTTCCCCATCACCTACCTGCAGCAGCTCTTTGGCAGAACCTCTCTTCTCCACATCCATTTCAAGACAACGGTTTAAGAAGTCTCTGAAGATGGGTGAAAGCTTCTCTGGGTTCTGCAGTTCTGGAGTCCCATTAGTGGCAATGAGATACAGGGCCTAAAGCAAAACCAAGCACCAAAGAAACAGGAGGTTATGAAGGTCAGATTCCATCCCTGGATTACAGAGACACCCATTTCTCCTCTGTCTCTGTTCAATGGAGAGGAAGAAAATCCCATCTTATCAGGGTGACTAATCAATGCTTCAGTTTCTGCAAACAGAATAGCTGCCAGCCCTGTTAACATGGATGGGATCCAATCTTTCATTGTTTTACCCTCCTAATCTGGGTTTGGATCCTGCAGTCCTCTCAAGGGATTAGAAGGACAAAAACAACATTCCAGACTGTGTTTATATAGGGAAGTTAACTGGCATGACTCTACCAGTGCTAGACTCCTGCTATAACTATATCCTCATGGGAAAGTACCCCTGAATAAATAGGGTTATTTTCCTCTCAGTACTTTGCTCTAGTGCACAAGGCCTAAAACTTCACTATGATGAAGATGCAGTTGGCTCCTCACAATAGACAGCTTTGAACATCCTCCAGAAACAAGCAGCTTTGCTACTGTTTGGGGTTGAAGCATTAACACACACACACACACACACACACACCCCCGAGAATGAAGGGACTTGGAATTCCATTCAGTTCTGGATTTCATGCAAGAAATTTCCTGCGTGGATTTCCAAAAGGAACGGAAATCTGTTGGAGACTTATGAATACACAGCCCCTTTGAGCACCTCACTCAGCACATCCAATGGGAGCAGGCTGATAGCCTGGGAATTGGCACCAGTTGAGTTCAACGAGGCCAAAGTACTGTTACGCAGCCACCTTCCTTTAACTCAACACCCAGTTCCCTTCCTTTTGCTCTTTGCTGCTGCTCTTCTCTCCCCAGAATAAGTTCCAGAGCAAAAGATGGAGACAAAAGTTAAGCAGAACCTTTCTAGATCCTGTGTAGCTGAGGGAGAAGCCATGAACCTGGCTTGTATTAAGAGCAGTTACACCCCTAGAAACTGACTGCATCACCCCTTTCATTATAAACTAAACAAGGCAAAGACATCAGGAGGCTTAAGCCCTGCCAAAGGTGTATTAATCTTGGAGCTTTATTTGGGACATGCAAGGAGGAACAATCAGCAGGAAGAAAAAGCTCCATTTATAGAACAGCATTATCAAATTCCTGAACTTAAGGACAACTCTTCCCTACTGAGTGCACAAGGATTCAAGACATCAGCTGCTTTGGTGCCATCGGGTACGCTTTCTGCCTCTATCAGCATCCCCAGAAAGTGGAAGATGATGAGAGTGCATAATCTAACTCACCAGAGGGGCTGCACAGGACGAACCCACACCTCTGCTACCCAGAGCAAACCATGGCTTATAACTAAAACTATCTCCATCTTCTCACTATGGCGCATGAGGAGATAAGGGGCTGGAGGAGTCACTTAGCAAAGACCTGAGGACAAAAGATACTCGCTTACTCTTAGGGGGTTCTCATTGAGGTAAGGGGGCTCTCCTTCGATCATCTCAATGGCCATTATCCCCAGTGACCAGATATCCACTTTGGGTCCATACGCTTTCCGTGTCACCACTTCAGGTGCCATCCAGTACGGGGTCCCCACCATGGTGCTGCGTTTGCTCTGCTCAGGAGTGATCTGGGCACAGAACCCGAAGTCAGCTGGAAAATAAAGGGGGGAGATGGGGGGAAAGAAACAGACACAAAAATCAGCAGGTTTCTCCAAAGCAATGCTCACAGATGCTAGAGCTGGGGTTACCCTGCTGCAACTGTGCAAGGAGGGGTGGTTTGTGCAGGACCTGGAGCCCAAGGGTGATGGGGAAGGGCTGAGGGAGCTGGAGGGTTCAGTCTGGACAACAGAAGGCTCAGGGGGGACCTGAAGGCTCCCTCCAAGTGCCTGACAGGAGGATGGAGCCAGGAGGGGCTGGGCTCTGCTCCCAAGGAACAAGGCATGGGACAAGAGGAGCCGGGCTCAAGCTGCCCCAGGGCAGGTTTAGATGGAGCTGAGCAACAATTCCTTGCCCCCAGGGTGCTCAGGCATTGGAAGAGGCTGCCCAGGGCAGGGCTGCAGGCACCGGCCCTGCAAGGGTTCACCCAGCGTGGAGAGGAGGCCTCAGTGCCATGGGGCAGGGGTGGCCTTGGCAGGGCTGGGAATGGTTGGACTGGATGGGCTGAAAGGGCTTTTCCAACCCAAATTCAATGATTCTAATACAGAAAATAGCATTGAGAGGTAGGGTTCTAAATGTGACCCAGCAAGGCCATGAGGATCACAGACTTGTCTATGTGGATGATGGAGATTAGTAAATAACTCTAAGATGCTGAGACACTTGACTGTGCTTGCAGCATTATGCAGCTGTAACACACTATGTAATGCATGGCTCAAAAACTGTTTCTGGGTATGTTAAGAAAGAAATTAATGTACAATCTGACCTAGATACATCCCACATCTGCATTGCCTGGTGATATTTGTTGATGGTTCCCCAGAGAAGCTGTAGCTGCCCCATTCCTGGCAGTGTTCAAGGTCAGGTTGGATGGGGCTTGGAGCAAGTTGCTCTAGTGGAAGGTATCCCTGCCTGTGGCAGGGGCTAGAACTGGATAAGCTTTAAGGTCCCTTCTAACACAAACCATTCTATGGTTCTATGATACTTGCAGTCCCAAAGACAGCACTTCCCCAGTAGACGCATCATCCCTCAAACAGGCTTTGCTTTACAGAGCAAACAGTGTTCAAAACAAATTTAAAGCACCTAAATCTATACTGGTTATTTTCTTTGAACAGACAGAAAGATGAGGAGCCCTCACACAGAGATTGCTGGGTCCAATCTCCTACTTGTATTTGACTTACAAAGAGAAAGCTCCCTCTGTTCTTGTGAGCCCAGCAGAATGCACCCAGCGAGAGGCTCTGCCCATCCCGACCCCCTATGGCACCATGGCTCTAATTTTAGGCAGGATGATGGAAATTATCCTGATCCCTCACTGAGGTTTCATCAAGGGTAACAACCAGGGAAGGTACATATGGTTCATGACAAGAGGAAATGTCCAGCAGAGCCAATAAACAGCTCAGGTCCAGAAGGTTACTGCATCATATCCACAGGGCCTTAGCTCTCTAAACTACAGCCCAGTACCTGCAGAGTGTGCTCAAAGAAGTTGTTCCATAAGAACAAAGCACTTTGGCCCTCATCATTGCTAACACTCCAGGGATGTGACTGTACCAAAGTACAGCTTTAGCCTAAAAAGCAATTATGTGCAAAAAAAATCCCCCACCTTCTTACTCAGCATATCTGCACTGTGTGAATTTTGAGTCATATCTGCTGTCAGTGCTGGCAAAAATAGATGTATTTATGCCTGTTGGGTGCCAGCCAACAGAACTGAGAGCAGGAGAAAAGGAGCACAGTTCTGTTAAAGCTGGAGGTGGAAGATAATCATTCACTGCTTTCCAGCCTTATCTCTGTATGGGCAAGGACAAGGACAACAGCCACCTTAGCACCCCAGGGGCAGAAGGGTCTCAAGGTCTTCATGAGTGGTGATAACACATGGAGGAAACAATGTTTAGAGGTCAGCCTGGGCTGGAGTTGGAAGATGAAGTGTTTTCTTGATACATAGCTCTCAATTCACTCCTTTTCTAGACTGTAGTAGCATTAAAATACATAATATATAAATCTTAGCCCACAAAACCAGATGAACAAACCCCAAATCTCACTTTCAGTAGCATCCATTCACAAGGATTTATGATTGCCCACCTCCATTAAAACCAATGTCACAAGTACCTACAGCAGCATCTCCACAGCCTCCTCACCACCACATCAAGCACCTCCAACACCCATCTCCCGAATAGGCCTGTTTCAGAGCAGGTAACAGACTTGGGTTGACAACTCATCACCAGGGATGGTCCCCACATACTTAGTTTGACAGAGCCGTCCATTCCCAGCAGGATGTTGTCACTCTTGATGTCTCTGTGAATAACTTGGTTTGAATGGAGGAATTCCAGAGCTTGGAGACACTGAAAAAGCCCCAAAATGAAACATAAAAGAACTGAGATATTCTTACTGTGCATGAAATCATTCACCAGTCACAATTAGCCAACTAATGGTCTAACAACGTGCATTTTGAGTAACAAGGGCATGGTGTCTTAGGGACTTTCATATCCTCAGTGTGTGCGAGGCTATAGAGAGGCATCCCACTGAGAATACCAGGTCATAGGAGGACAAATTAGCCCCAAAAGTCCTGAAGAACAGGCATAAGAGAACCCAAGGGTTCCAAGCCTATTTTGCATCCTAGCCCTCCCTCTATGGTGAAATGCATTAGGATTGCACGCTGCAACCTCGCGGGTGAAACCCATCCACTGAAAGAATGATGGATTACAGGAGCTATTGCGATGACTGGTGCGTTACAGGAGTTGGAGACAGCTATTCCTGTGGAGGCAGTGACAGCTCATGGAAAGCCCATGTCCCCTTCCCAATCCTGGCTCCCTCCAAGCACAAGCGCTGCTTTACCTCTCGGCACACGGCTGCGATCTGTCCTTCATCCATGCAGGTCTCAGTCACAACATCTGTTAGGGAGCCTCCTGCCAAGTACTCCATGACCACCCAGAGCTCTTCTCCTACAAGGTAACTGAAGAGCCAAAACCAGGTTTTGAAATCAGCAAGTGTGAGCACGCCACCGTTTACCCAGCCAGAACACACTGGGGTTTAAAGCTGCCTTAGAAACACAGAGGAATCATGAGGCTTGGGCCTCATTTAACAGCACTGGGGTATCAGGTACTTGTTGTACTTTCTGTACAGGGGAGGATCTGATCAAAACCTGAATGAGCAGAGAGAAGGGTGAGTGCAGAAAGTCAATGAGAGACATAATGGAAGAGCAGGCTACAAGTTTCCTGGCCATAAATTGGGCTGGAGCACCTGTGCTATAGGGACAGGCTGAGAGAGCTGGGCTGGGTCAGCCTGGAGAAGGCTCCTTAAGGGGAGACCTTAGAGCAGCTCCCAGTCCCTAAAGGGGCTGCAGGAAAGCTGGAGAGGGGCTTTGAATGAGGGAAGAATTTCCTCCTAATGTCTAATCTCAATCTCCCCTCCGGCAGTTTAAAGCCATTCCCCCTTGTCCTGTCCCTACAGAACAGGCAGAACGGGCTCCATCACTCCAGGCTGACCATGCTGTTAGCAAGCTGGAGTCATTCTGCAGCCAAAAGGGATGGAGTAAGCCAAGAACCACACTGTGAACCAAAGCCGTGCCATAAACAGCCAAAGGCACATGCCAAGACCCAGGCACTTCAATAACTGATCGAGTCGACACAACATGCAGGGAGGTGGAACTAACAGTGGCTTCTGCAAGCTGCTGCCAAGCAAATGTCATTTCACAAGCCTGAGTGATGCTGTCTCAGGGATGTTTTCACTCTCTTGCTGCAGCAGAGGCCAGTTTTAGTCACTGAGCTGCCTGTTACTGTTGGCATGACTCAAAACCACCCTCTCAGCAGTGCTGGTGACACCACCAGCAAGCCCATACACCTACATGCTGCTCCCCATGTGCTGTCAGGCACAGCACAGTGTTGCACCCTTGGCACCCACAGCTTCCAAATCAAGGCTGGCAGTAAAAACAAGCTGGTGAAAGTCTTTGAGGAAGGAGGAGGTGGTCTACAGCTTTCTCTCCATCCATCTGCAAGAGCAGGTAGTGTCTACGGTGTAAGGAGTTCCTTGGCTTAGATGCCTTAGGAAGGTGTCCACCAAGCCCTTCCTATCACACATCCCAGTCACTCGTAGTCCTTTCTTATTGATCAACTTTATGAAATATGGTTTTCCCCAGAGGTGCAAGATCATCCTTTATAGATTTCTACACCAGCAACATGCAAATATCAGTCAGCCTGGAAAGAAATCAGTGTTTTCTGCTGCATGACTGTCGTATACCTTCAGCTTTATTCCCTGACCTTCCAGCTCTGGTTGAGTTTGGGGATGGGGTGATGGTAACAGTGGCTACCACTTAAAGTAGAGGATTTGTGGGGTTTATTGGGTTAAGGAGAGTTCTGCAAGGAGGAAACTAAAAAGCAGCAGTTTGCTTTGAGGGACACTGGGGATCTGCTGCCTGCGGTTAGAAGCAGGACTCTGAGGGCCTCCTTCATGCAGTAGATACTGATACCTCCACAAAGTAAATCAGCATAAATGGCTGCTTGTCTGCACAGGAGAACTGCTGTCCCACTCTTCAGAGCCAGATGCTTCTAAATTCAGCTCCTCAGTACAGCTGAATCAGGCCATGTTACTACCTTAAATGTCACAGCAGACCTTCGTGCCACACTGGCTGCTCACACTGCAGCACAAATGCTCTCTTTACCACGAGCAAATGGGACAAGCAGGTGAGAGAATAAAGCATAGGAAACCCTGGAATAAGGACAGAAGCTGAGGCAAAGAGAAGCAAGAGAGATGGTTTATGCCAATGACTCTCTTGCAGCCCTATTAGGACTTAGAAGGGGAGACAATGTCAAGAACAGGTCCTGCAATGGTCAGGACATCCTTCCTTGTACTTCCTTCTGCAACAGCAACAGGCAGAAGGCTGTAAGCAGCATTCAAATAGCAGCTTAATTCAGCACCCAGGAAGCAAATAGGCACAATAGACCAGGCAGGAGGGACCAAGCTCCCCAGCAACAGGATCCTGGCATAATAGGCACAAGAATCCCCCTGTTCATTCTATTTGCCACTCTGTCCAATAGCAGCACTCAAAGAACAGCTAATCCCTCTGAAAAAGATTAGGGAGAGAAAGTGGAGGACAAAAGCAGCAGCTTTTGTTGCTGGAAGTTTGAACAAGAGAGCAGAATGAGCAGCTACCCTGCAGTTGGGATGTGCCGGCCAGACAAGGCAAGTGCATGTACCCAGCCATGCTCTCTCTAATGGGAAGAGCATGTCTCTCAAAGAGCTTTGCCAAAACAAAGCCTCTAATCAGGCAGGAGAAATAAACAGTTTCAGCTCAGATGCAATTCATTCAGCTGGGAATTGAGACCCCCCCTGAAGCCCTGCTCCAGCTCTGGGGCAGCAGCACAAGAGGGAATGGAGCTGTTGGAGCAAGGGCAGAGGAGGCCATGGAGCTGCTGCGAGGGCTGGAGCAGCTCTGCTCTGGAGCCAGGCTGAGAGAGCTGGGCTGGGGCAGCCTCGGGGAGAGAAGAGAAGGCTCCTGAAGGGGAGAGCTGAGAGCAGCTCCAGGGCCTAAAGGGGCTGCAGGGAACCTGGAGAGGGGCTTGGGCCAAGGGCCTGTAGGGCCAGGCCAAGGGCAATGGCTTGAACCTGCCCAAAGAGGGGAGACTGAGCTGAGCTCTTAGGAAAATTGGAACTGGATTAGTTCAGTCCTTCCAATCCAAACCATGCTGTAATATTATGGGGTCAGATACAAACCTTTTGCCATTGTTTTTAGTGGAACTGGCATGGATCTGAGAGGTCTCATGATCACGGTCCCAAACCGCTCTATGATTCCGTAATTCCTAACAATTCCTTACCATTTGTTTCATTTTACACAGGTAATCTCCTTTCTGAAAGAAGACAGCCTCTGCCCAGCATCACTTCCCTGCACACACCCCATTCCCCACAGTCTCAGGAGTAGACTTTCTGTTGCTCCAGCAAAGCCTCTCTTCACCGCTATGCACAGGACACAACTGCTGCTGCAGTACACAAGAAATAACTCCTTTGGCTAGAACATTAAAAGCCTGTTAAAGAGATCTGTTAAAAGCCACAGCTGATAAAATTTTGATGCACACACAGAGCAAGCAAATGTGCAAATACTCTCTCAGACTCCCAAAAGAGATTCGAGGTCACATCTCTCCATTGCATCTTCAAAAGGAGCTGCCAAGCTTGCAGCTCGCCCTATGCAGGCTGTCTCTTTACCCTAAAATGAGCAAACCTGTAGTTCATCAGGACTGTGAGGTTCTGGTGCTGACTGAAAATCATGCTGCAGCCATACTGGAATTAGCCATCTCTGAAACATAAGGTGAATGGCACAGGCTTGACATAATCATAGAATCAACTGGGTTGGAAGAGACCTTTAAGATCATCAAGTCCAACTGTTACTACAACACTGCTAAGTCCACTACTAAACCATGTCATTAAGAGCCTCGTCTACGTGGCTTCTGAACACTTCCAGGAGCAGTGATGCATATCTTGTTTCTCTTCACAGCTAAAGGAACTGGGTACCTTTGTCATACAATTGTGGTAAGTGCTCCTGTAAGCACCCTTAACTCCAACACCCTTCATCAGAAATGGAAGGCTCTTGGAGCCTCTTGGAAGACAGCCTTGGTACGCTCAAGTGTGCAATCCTCACCCTTTTTATTACTTAGTGTCTGAATTTTTCTCACTCAGTCTCTGCACCAAAGCTGTGTTGATAATGGCTTTAACCCAACAGAGGGGAGACTGAGATGAGATCTTCGGCAGTTCTTCCCTATGAGGGTGGTGATGCTCTCAGGTTGCCCAGAGGAGCATATTGCTTATGCTTGCTGCCGGCATCTTTAACGAGAGCATCAATACTCCATGAGGACTGATTCAGATACCTATTAGGATGTGGAGAGAGACCACCAACCCACCCCAGCACTGCCATGAGCATTAAGCAATGCAAGGTTGTCATACACAAGCCTTAAGGTGAGACAGCATCACTCAAGACAGTGACAAGGTGGTGTTTGCAAGTCCCTTTGTGAGCACTTCAAAGCATACCTTACCTGTCCAAGTAGTTGACAATGTTGGGGTTTTTGTTTTCCCTCATCACAAGAATTTCATTAATAATCAGTTCTTTTTTGGGCTGCTGCTGCAGATTCATCTGTTTGATTGCAACCTGCAGTGAAGAAAGACCAAACACAGCGTTATTACAGGAGTCCCCTCGAAACCTGCCCAGTGTTGATTCTCGTAGTCCCAAACACTTTGTGCATCATGGTTTCCTCAGCCATTCACTAACTGAATTCCTGCAGCCAGTTCATTTCCACACATGATGGAACATAAAGCCAAAAAGGATGAGGAGACCTCATAGTGGCCTTCCAGTATCTGAAGGGGGCCTATAGGGATGCTGGGGAGGGACTCTTCATTAGGGACTGCAGTGACAGGACAAGGGGTAACGGGTTCAAAGTGAAACAGGGGAGGTTTAGATTGGATCTAAGGAAGAAATTCTTTGCTGTGAGGGTGCTGAGGCACTGGAATGGGTTGGCCAGGGAGGTTGTGAATGCTCCATCCCTGGCAGTGTTCAAGGCCAGGTTGGATGAAGCCTTGGGTGCCATGGTTTAGTGTGAGGTGTCCCTGCTTATGGCAGGGGGGTTGGAACCCTTTCCAATCCTAACTATTCTATGATTCTAATTAAAACTTCCATACTGGACTTCTATGTCCCATCTGGATGGCCACCTCCATCTACAGCTTCTTGATAACAAGAAAGAACTCTCCTACTTTAATATGGACTGGTATGACAGAAACCTTTTATTTCTTAAAGGATTCCTATTAATTTTAGTTTGGATTGGAAGTTTCTGGAAGTTTTTTGGTGGTTTTCCTACTTCAATGCACGTTTCTGCTTCTAGAACTCTACTGCAGAGCAGCCACGCATGGAGGGTGTAAGTTACACTAGGCCAAGTTAGTAGTTTGAGTACTAGCAGTTTAGTACTTTCAGGTCGTCATTCTATTTCTTTCTCTCACAGCAAGACCTGAGAGAAAGAAGCACCAGTGTTTAGATAAAAGGCTGAGAAGAACTGAATTAGATTCACCTTCATTCCCACTTATTTACATATAAAGGCATTAGGGATGGATTTGTCTGTTGTAGCCCTTTGGCTGAGTAGCTTTCTGCCTGCTTCAGGGTATCTACTCTGCATGTACAGATGCAGAAAGCAGGAGGGTTTTAACAGCAAGTTTTAACCCTTATGTTCCACTCTCTCAGACAGCCTTCAAATTAGACTACTCAGCATGGCAGGAGGCAGAAGAGGAGAGGGAAGGCATAGGATGCAGGTGAAGGAAGACCAGAGCAAATACTAAGGATGCTTCAGGGAGGCTCCTGTACTTCCTCACTCCCATTCAGAGGTAGTCACTGAAGGGGTCCAGAAAGATGACAGAAAACCATCGAAGGAGTTCCTCCTCTTCCTGTAAAATTCCTCTTCCAACTAACTGCAATGCTCTTCCCTCAAGGGCTGCAACTGACCTGTCTGAATTCTTCTGGAACTGGAAAAGGAGGTGAAGGAGCTTCAGCAAAAGCACAGTTATGACATTGACTGGTGCATGACCCTGATGCTGTACAAATGCAAAGCAGACACACTTTGCTGCAGACTTCCATAAATATATCTGGAATAATGCATACACTTTCCTCTTTAAAAGTCCCCCGTCTAGCATTAATGATTTCCACAGATGCTGCACATCCCTCACTACTTTATTATGCATGCATCCAACATGCAGGGCGCTTTTCAATGTGCAGAAGGAGCAGAAAACCATAGAAAGCCATTCCTTGTCTCTCAACTCCAGGGCAGAAAGCAAGTGGGCAAAGGGTGGGAGAGGAACTATTTCTATGTAAGTCAACTACTGTAAGTGTAGGAAGCAAAGGAGCAGAGAGCATATAAAGAGTTTAAGTGGGGACAGGCAGGAATCTTAGGGATGAAGAGAGGAACTGCCCAGTCTGAACATTTGCTTTGTGGTCACAGAAAGCTTCTTTACAAATGTGAAATGATTCAGGAACCAACACTTGGGAAATCCTTTTTTCCCAGTCCTCTGCCTCATAAATACCTCATTAAACATAAGAAGCCATAGAGCCCTGACAGACCATCTTTGTCTTGTAGCATCAACTCGAGCTGTTAGCACACAATCCAAACTCCACTGCTGTGGTATCCTGGCAGCACTTACCTCCTGCCCTGTAGCTACATCCATTGCTGTGTAAACTGTACCTGAGGCTCTAAATCAGAGGGAAGAGAAAGAAACAAAACACTTATTAGTGCCTCATAGGAAGACTGAGAGCCTAAAACATGCCCTTTCCCTCTTACTTCTTTGAAGTGCTCTCAGTCCCATTCCTTCTCATGCAATAATTCCAATGGTAAATAACATCTGAAATAGGTGTGAGCCAAGGCTGCTGTTGGAGCAGAAGCCAAAGAACTCAGAGGGAACAAAGCTCCTAATAAGGGGCACTGTGGTCATCCAAACCTTTGCTGCTAAACCAGCAACTTAGCGCAGCTTGTAGGACCATGAGTTGATCCCAGTTAAGCTGGCATTGGCCCCAGCTTGCAGACTGCCCAATGTGATCACAGCATCAGCTAAAGCAAACAAAATGAGGCATTGGTAGTGAGGGAAATGGGAGTTTGAGCCTCAGCACAGGGAGCCGATAACAGATGTCAGTGATCTACACTGATTTGCCTCACTATAACCTCTCCTACAACCCCTGCTTTGTCCTAACCCTGCTAAGAGGGGCACAAGAACCGTGGTCCAGGAGAGTTGACTCAGATCATCTTGCACACTGAAAATAAGCAGTTTCTTCCCTGCTTGCAGCTACATTTAGCAACCTGATCATGTAATGACATGTTTCCTTCTATTAAATCACAACCACACACACAGAAAAAACCCCAAACAGTCCCTGTGACTCGAGACATTGCCAGGAAAGGGAGAGGAGCTGTGGAACCCCCCAAAACAACCAAAACCACACAAGAAACTCTCCAAAGCATCACCAACAGCTTTCACAACAAACTCACTTAGCCTGGTTTCAGCACTTCCTTCTTAGCATAAGGAAAGGCATAGGAGAGAAGAGGAGGATGTACTAACCCTTGTCCAATCTTCTCGAAGCACGTGTACTTCTTTTTGGGGTCACCCACACTCACAATACTTCCTGCAAAAGAAAATAAGAGGCTTTTATAAGGACTTTGTGGTACAGCTTTAAGAACCAACTGTACTTTAAGAGCAGCCCCATAGCCACAGTGGGCTCTGCTGAGCATTGCGAACCACTCCTCAGGAATCCAGAGGCACATAAACACCAGGGAAGTCTTCAGTTATTCACTCACACACATCAGCTGCAGCATTCCCTTCTCACAGGCATTTCCCTTAGAAATGGTGGAATACAGACATTAAAGCACATTAAATCTTCATTAGCAGCTGATCACTGCATGCTGCTAGGCACAGAAGGGGCATACATGGCCCTCATGCATGTAAATACAATTATTATTTGGGCCTATAAGGATGCTGGAGGGACTCTTCATTAAGGACAAGGGGGTAACGGGTTCAAACTTAAACAAACTGAAACAGGGGAGGTTTAGATTGGATCTAAGGAAGAAATTCTTTCCTGTGAGGGTGCTGAGGCACTGGAATGGGTTGTCCAGGGAAGCTGTGAATGCTCCATCCCTGGCAGTGTTCAAGGCCAGGTTGGACAGAGCCTTGGGTGCCATGGTTTAGTGTGAAGTGTCCCTGTCCATGGCAAGGGGGATTGGAAGCAGATGGTCTTAAGGTCCTTTCCATCATAACCATCCTATGATTCTATGATATTCTGTTTCCAGGCTTTGGAGGTGGGTGTATTCCCCTTAAAAGTGGTAACTGCACTCCAGGAATAACAGATCTGCATCCCTGATCCCATTCCAGGGATGGGGCAGCCACAGCTTCTCTGGGCACCCTGGGCCAGCGCCTCAGCACCCTCACAGGGAAGAGCTTGTGCCTCAGAGCTCAGCTCAGTCTCCCCTCTTTGGGCAGGTTCAAGCCATTGCCCTTGGCCTGGCCCTACAGGCCCTTGGCCCAAGCCCCTCTCCAGGTTCCCTACAGCCCCTTTAGGCCCTGGAGCTGCTCTCAGGTCTCCACTTCAGGAGCCTTCCCTTCTCCAGGCTGATCCAGCCCCACTCTCTTAGCTTGATGTGCCAGGGACCTGCAAACCGCATGGTGAGTTGCCAAGGGGTGAACTGGAGAAGCTGTCAAAAGGAGCATCACTGCAGCTCACCACCCCCTGCAAACATTAACTGATATTCACAACTCCCCTGAGGCAGGCAGGAATCACTCCCTTCCTAGGCTGAAGAAATCAGAGCCAACAACTCCCTAGAGCTCAGCTGGGAGCAAGCCTCCTCTCTAACAGCACCCGGGTGGCTAATAGGATCAAGGGATGCTGAGCTGCATCTGAGCTGCTGCTTGCAAGTCACCCAAGCTGCCAACATATGGTGCTGCTTTCCAAGGGATCTAGGGCTGAGCCTAACCAGATGTATACTGGCAAAGAAACTGCTCGTGGTCATCAAGCCAAGAAATGCAGTAGCAAGCAGAGTAAGAGCAGGCTATTTTCAGACAGCACTGGAGAGCAGCCAAACCTACAGGGTTTAGGGCAGACAGAGGTAAAGGAAGGGAATATGGCCCATGTTTGGAAAGGAGTGAGAGAGGAGCACTCTGGCTGTATAAACCCACTGTACAATTAGGGAAGCAATGCTGTCTGCCTTGAGGACAAGAATTCCTGGGCAAATATTCATAAACTCTCCCTCAAAGTCTGACACAGGCTGCAAGTACAGACTGTGAGACAGGGAAACGCTTCCCCAAGGCAGTGACAGGACAGAATGCTGCAGTGACAAGAGGCAGTTCCTAGTCTTGCCCTGTTTAATGCTCTCATTCCTCAAATGGGGTAATGTTTTCTGTTTTCCATAGAGCCAGGTGAGGATTCAGTAATGCTTGCACCAATGCTGTGATAGTGCTAAGAGATTTATCAGCTTCCTTTTCACCTTTGTACAACTTCAGTATGCGTAAATACGTATGTGCTTTAAGATTCTAATCATTGTAGTTACATGTCAGACCAAAAGTTGTAAAGGTTGCATGTGTGTACAAGTACAACACCACTGCCCACAGTGGAAAAACACCAGTTGACAACAGGATTCAAACCTCACTGCTTATTTCTGACCAGCCCATACCTAGAAGCTGACACTTAACAGCAACCACTGAACATCACACACACATGTAAATCTACAATGAAATCCCTCAATCATAGCATCATAGAACAGTTATGGTTGGAAAGGACCTTAAGATCATCCAGTTCCAAGCCCCCTGCCATGGGCAGGGACACCTCACACTAAACCATGGCACCTAAGGCTTCATCCAATCTGGCCTTGAACACTGCCAGGGATGGAGCACTCACAACCTCCCTGGGCAACCCATTCCAGTGCCTCAGCACCCTCACAGCAAAGAATTTCTTCCTTAGATCCAATCTAAACCTCCCCTGTTTCAGTTTGAACCCGTTACCCCTTGTCCTGTCACTGCAGTCCCTAATGAAGAGTCCCTCCCCAGCATCCCTATAGGTCCCCTTCAGACACTGGAAGCTGCTCTGAGGTCTCCACACAGCTTCTCTTCTCCAGGCTGAACAGTCCCAACTCTCTCAGCCTGTCTTTGTATGGGAGCTGCTCCAGTTCCTGCTCATCCTCTTGCTCCTCCTCTGGACTTGTTCCAACAGCTCCATGTTCTCAATGCTGAAGAATCACCAGTTCAGCACTGAATGCCACTTGCTGGAGCAAGGAGGGTATCACAAATTACATCTGCCCCCCAACACTCCTAAGAGCACCACTTGCATTTCTCTTCCTTACAGCAGTAGTGTAGTTGTGTTAGGATTGCACTTTTATTCCTGACATAGACCCTGCTTGTCCTACCTGGTCACAAAAATGGCTTGAATCCTTGAATGGTACATGGCTTCTGAGTGTGAAGTCAGTACTTAGAAACACTGCATGTGAGTTTTCCAGTCGGTCCAGTTAACATGCCATCAGTTCAATTGGAGCTTTCTTTAGAGGAATGAGGTACTCAAGATGCCATTTTACTTCTAAGTTATACCCTCAGATGAAATTCTCCTTCATCTAGCAGTAAGGCTTTGCTTCATAAAATACTGACCTTCAGGGGTATACCCTCAACCCAGGAGATCAGCCCGACCAAAGAGGTGCTAACACAATTTACTTCAACTGACAAGCAAGGCACGGCTGTAATTGATACAGGATTAGTAGTTCAAAGGATTAGAAACGCTCTACCCTAACAGAAACTGGCCCAGGCTGAGGATAGCATCAGCTGCACAGACGAGCTGGTTCAGCTGTTGTATATGCTACAGCACAACCCTGAAATACCAGGCAGCACTCGAACTGAAGGCAGATACTGTTAAAGACACTAAGACAGAGAAACACAATGGATTTGTCTTAAAAACCACCACTAATTTGGGTGCCCACACAATGTTAAGGCACTTAAGAATAACCAACTGCCTTTATACCATGGTATTGTGGAAAGGTGAACATAGGAGTGCATTTTCTCTCCATCTTTTAGACACTTTATGGCGAACAAGTCCAGAGGAGGCCACAAAGATGATTGGGGGACTGGAGCAGCTCCCATACAAAGACAGGCTGAGAGAGTTGGGGCTGTTCAGCTGGGGAAGAGAAGGCTGCATGGAGACCTCATAGCAGCCTTCCAGTATCTGAAGGGGGCCTATAGGGATGCTGGGGAGGGACTCTTCATTAGAGACTGTAGTGCCAGGACAAGGGGTGATGGGTTCAAACTGAAACAGGGGAAGTTTAGATTGGATCTAAGGAAGAAATTCTTTGCTGTGAGGGTGCTGAGGCACTGGAATGGGTTGCCCAGGAAAGCTGTGAATGCTCCATCCCTGGCAGTGTTCAAGGCCAGGTTGGATGAAGCCTTGGGTGCCGTGGTTTAGTGTGAGGTGTCCCTGCCCATGGCAGGGGGGTTGGAACTGGATGATCTTAAGGTCCTTTCCAACCCAAACTATCCTATGATTCTATGGTAACACTGCAATATCCACGCTCCAGAGCTATAGAATATCATGAGGAGCAAACTCAGACCTCATAGTTAAGTAGATGTTGCTCATTCAGGGCTTGCTTTGCAGAGCCTGAGGAGCTGTAACTCCCTGGGGACTTCAGTTGGCATCACAGGTGCTCAGCTTACATTTGCGCTCCCTCCTTACATCTGCCCCCAGTTTCGGCACGCAGTCACAACACAACCGTCACCAGTAAAGGATCTCAAAATGGGACTGTCAAAACATTGCAGCCTATGAACGTTCTGAGAAACCAACCCTGCAGGACCTGGAATTTGAAGGAAGGAACATACTTAATTTTTCCAAGATCTCCTCATCGGACATTTTTGGCTTTTTCTTTTGTTTCTCCATGTTCCTGACCAATGCTTCAGGCCCTGCTGTGCTGTTTTCCGAGGGAGAAGAAATAGGAGAGGTGGCCACATCTCTGGTAGGAGGAGGCAGAGGGTCTATCACAGAGCGGGTGTAGATCTAGTTTTGTTGAGAGAAACATGTTAGATGAACATTTAAACCCTTCTATTCCCATTGTTCTTGCTCTTGATGCTGTCAGGGTTGCATTTCTATAGCTACTTCGTTAAGAAGTAAGCAAGGACTCTCTTGTCCCCCCAAATAGGTGATAAAACAAAGGTGCTGAGCCAGAAGGAACGGCTCCAACCTCCTCCCTCCTGCTCCCAAGAAGGGCTCAGCACCATGGATGAGGCATCACAGTCAGGACACGTCTCTGACTGCAGCGGTGGGGGCTGAAAGAAGCGTTTCTGCTCACGGATTTAGTGTGTTCAGGTCGCGGAGCTATCACAGGGGGTGGAGCTGCGTCATCTTCATCATCTTCATCTTCAGACACTGAGGGCACTGCGGGGGTCTCGGAGACAGCCTTCACATTCTGCATGTGGTCACAGAGGAAAAGGAAATCTTTAACTGCTTGCATTTGCATTGAAGCCTTCATGTGTTCTCTACAAGGTGGGAGGTGGAGTGACCATCAGCTTTGGGATGGTGACTGAGCTAAGGAGAGACACTGGAAGCAGAATCTGATAAAATCTTTTCAAATCCCTTTTAAAATTGTTTTCTAAAGGAAAATTTCATGAAAAACATGAAAAACTCTGATTTTTTTTTAAAGCTTCGTAAATGAAAATTATCTGGATTTTTTGGGTTTTTTTTTGCAATGCTGTGATTAGAAACAAAAGTCACTTTTAACCTTCCAAATTCGAAGGTGGATTTGAAGCTCATGGACTCTTTACACTACCAATATCTCAAGATACACTTGCTGAGATCCTCAACCCATTAGGCCCTTTCTGCTCTTGCATCACCAGTTCCCTAAGAGTGACAGGGGAAAAGAGTGTTAACATTAAGTTCTCTGTGTAAGAGGGATAAAGCTGAACCTTCAAATACTTGAACCTATAATACTTTACTGAACCTATAATACTTGAGTTACCAGCACCCTGATACATCATTAACACAACAAAAGCTTTGTGGTAATGATACATAACATAACACAAAAGCTTTGCCTGTTAAAAGCAACAGAAAAACAACCTATTTCCTGAATATCACAGAATGGTTTGGGTTGGAAAGGACCTTAAAGCTCACCCAGTTCCAACCCCCTGCCATGGACAGGGACGCCTTCTATCAGTATATACCCAAAACTAAAGTTCATCCAGTGTCTTCCAAAACCAATCTTAGCAGATTGGCAACTACTGCTTTTGTTTTCAGGGTTTACTTTAAAATCCAACAGCCTCAGCTACCTTAAACTCCAGAGGATTGATGTACAATGAATGAACAACAGCAAAAGCTCTCTTTTCCCTTTCACAGAGAGTCCCAAATGGTCAGATCTGAACATGCTGCCTGTGGAAGGGAGCAGAACCAGCCAATTCCAGGCAATGGCATGGCAGTGAGAAAGCAAGAGATGAGGGAATTGTGGGGGTTTATGACTCATCTTGACTGATTAAGTTTGGTTTCTTCCATCTCACATACACATAAAGGTACTGCGTCCAACAAAGCAAACAGGAGTGGTGCTTGCCCTGGTACGGACAGAGTAAAGGTCAAGCAGAGAGGAGGAGAACCTCTTATTTCCTGTTCTGCTGGAGATTAGTTTGGTTAATCAACAGTACCCAACATTAGTTATGGTCAATCAGACATTGTGGGTTAGTAATTAATTGGGTTTTATATCAGAGATGTTTATAGAGGCATATAAAACCTGACACAGTGGTTGTCAAATTCGAGCTACAGGTACAGACTGACTTCTATGGAAACACAACTGTTTCTATTCATTCATTCCCTACTTTCTATTCATTATTCACTAATGTATAGTGCTTACTTGGTTCTCCCCCAGTTGGTAGAAAAGGTGCAAGGAGCACGCCTTGGTTTATAAACATGTCTTCACTATACAAATGTATATAGTTCAGATTTGAAAACACTAAGCAAAGTAGAAGTTTACATGTAGTTAACCACTCTGCAAGGTTTTAATCCCCAAACTCAAGACAGAATGTGAGTATCAGGCTTACCAATGTATTTGATGAATTGTAATCCTCTGTTGATTTATCTGAAAGAGATGGTAAAGCCATTGTAAATGAGCTGTAAAGCAGTAGCAGTGGGGAGAGGAGGAAAGGACAAGCTCCCTTTGGAAAAGGCAGGAAAAAGGGCTGCTCTGAAACCTTGGCATTACCTTCAGATGCCCAGAACAAGCCAACACCAGGCAGATATGGGAATAGAGGGGGGAAAAAATGGGACTAGAGGGTGAAAACCTCTACAGATAAACGCAGGAGCCCCAAATCCCTGCTGCAGGAGGGTGCAACTTCCCAGAGCAACACCTGAACAAATACTGTCTGCATCCATATATGCAGAATCCTTCCAATGGGCTAAATCACCAGCTAAGGCACTGCAGCTAGCCTGAGACCTGAAAGATGCTCATTCTCAGCCACCTCAACTTCCTTGAACAGAACTAGAGGAACCCACGAGTCAACTGACGGGCTTCTTGTTTGACTATTCACACACAGGGAAGATTTGGGCTGTTATCTGTGCCTGGAGCCTAATACCAGTTTTGGTGACATGGCTCTATCCTCTTGAAGGAGCAAAGCAGGGCCTAATATAAAGGGAATGATTTACAGTTGAAAGAGAAGAGGAGTGGTGAGTGGAGATGTTCTCCAGTGGGCAGGTAATCCATACAAAGAAGGCATGGAACCTTGGCAGCTCTGAGTTTTAGGGGAATCCAGCCAGTAATAAACAAGCACATGGCAGCTGAAGGGTATTCCTCAATCATGGAACATGGGAGCAAAGCTCATCCCAAGCATGCGTGAAACAACCCAATGCTGGGAAAGTGGAACTGGTGCAAAATGTAGCTGCCTGTTTGTGCAGGGATCACTGGGAACCCAGTGCCAGCACTCTGGGATCTGCCTTCCAGCTGGAAGCTTCCAAAAACCTATGTGGTTTGGGGATTTGGCCAGCTGACAGGCTCCTCTTTTGCAGCTGTGTTAGGCATCAGGATCAACAAAACGTGTAGAAGGAAGAGGGATGCTTGAGCAGCCACTCACGTCTTCCTTGATAAGACAGATGTACTTGTTGCTTAAAGGAAGGAAACCCCACATGTAGTGACTANATGTTAGGCATCAGGATCAACAAAACAACGTGTTGAAGGAAGAGGGATGCTTGAGCAGCCACTCACGTCTTCCTTGATAAGACAGATGTACTTGTTGCTTAAAGGAAGGAAACCCCACATGTAGTGACTAACGGAAAGCTGGACAAAGTAGCCATATGAGACAACCAACATGTACCTGTGAAACTCATGTACTTCTGGCTGTTGGAAATCTTCTTGGAGTTGTAAAACTCCAACACATCCAGCACTGCCTGAGGGTTCTTCTTCTGCTCTGACTTGGTGATGTTGGAAGTCTGCAGTAAACGTGCCCATTGCTCTGGCATTCCCTGTGGGGAGATTGATGGACCTTGTTAGCTCCTAGTGACCAACATGTTCACAGCACACAGATACCCAATAGTTGCACCACAGCTACACTGTGCTGTGAGGGAAATAGGGAAAATAGAGGAGAGAGGAAGGAGAGGGGAAGGAGAGGGGAAGGAGAGGGGAAGGAGAGGGGAAGGAGAGGGGAAGGAGAGGGGAGGAAAGGAGAAGGAGAGGAGAAGCAGAGGAGAAGGAGAGGAGAAGCAGAGGAGAAGCAGAGGAGAAGCAGAGGAGAAGAAGGAGAGGAGAAGGAGAGGAGAAGGAGAGGAGAAGCAGAGGAGAAGCAGAGGAGAAGAAGGAGAGGAGAAGGAGAGGAGAAGGAGAGGAGAAGCAGAGGTGAAGCAGAGGAGAAGCAGAGGAGAAGAAGGAGAGGAGAAGGAGAGGAGAAGCAGGGGAGAAGCAGAGGAGAAGAAGCAGAGGAGAAGAAGCAGAGGAGAAGGAGTTACAAGTCACACATTCCTTACACCGACATACAAACACAACTCTGTTCACAGGGCTGTGAGCCAGTCCCAGGTCCTGTGAAGACCAAAACATAAAACCCAGAAAGGAGCAGACCCAAATGCTGCTGTTCAGGAAGAGCACGAAGCCCACAAACCCCCAAAACCTTTATGCACATACTAAACATACAGATTTACAAGTATCCAAAAAAGTCTACAGAACATATACTGTGTAGCACCTAGCACAATGGACATGCAACATTCATTTGGGTCTTCTGGTAGCACTAGAGTTCATTGATACTAGTGGTTTGGCGCCTATTGCAGCCAGAGCTGGAAATGCAGAGGTGCTAACTTCACCTATGAAGCTCAGAATTTGATTACAGAGACATCAATTCAGCCAGAAAACAAACCCATCTGAAGTACAACCAGACTTGTGCCTTGCAGCAGCAGCAAGAACAGGTCTGTAGAGATGAAGTGGCAAGTGAATAGTGTAAAGTTACCCTCCCTGTTCAAAAGGATGCTGGATGCACCACTTGGGTACATCTAGGTTAACCTGGGCAAGTCTAGAGGCTGACATGGAAAACACAACTGTACACATGAATGAGGTGAGGAGAGCAAAGCCCCTGAAAAGAAGCATATTAAAGCCAGGTAAAACCAGCTTGCTCACAAACAACTGCTGCTGCTATAAAATACTATCTCGTAATGAAATTAACCTAAAGGGGGCCTGTAGGGATGCTGGGGAGGGACTCTTCATCAGGGACTGCAGTGACAGGACAAGGGGTGATGGGTTCAGACTGAAACAGGGGAGGTTTAGATTGGATCTAAGGAAGAAATTCTTTGCTGTGAGGGTGCTGAGGCACTGGAATGGGTTGCCCAAGGACATTGTGAATGCTCCATCCCTGTCAGTGTTCAAGGCCAGGTTGGAGGAAGCCTTGGGTGCCATGGTTTAGTGTGAGGTGTCCCTGCTTATGGCAGGGGGGTTGGAACTGGATGATCTTAAGGCCCTGACTATTCTATGGTTCTATGAAATACAACTCTGTGGTCATAGTATTTTTCATGTCAATAAAAACAGCCACGAAAGCATGTGACACTGCCTTAGGACAGCACACACATGTTTTGTCATCAGCAGTTATACATGGCCGTGTGTCTCCTAACAGGGGAACTCTCAGAACCATACTTGGTGGACACAGACTACGCTGTTGACCTAATACAGCTCTACAAGAGGAAGGGAGGTGAAGGGAGGAGAGATATACCATGTTTTGCTGTCCACATGAGCCAAAACAACAGGAAAGATGAAGTTTGCTGGCAGCCAGGGCTTTTGGGATGTGCCAAATTTGATAAACAGTCTCTCAGCAGGAATTAGTGGGTAACCTCTGCAGATGTGTTTCAAAGGAGATCGAATACACGATGGTAACTGCCTTTCCAGCATCACTACAGGAAAGATTAATGGCTCCTCCCAGCAATAAGCCAAACCACAGAGTTCTCTTTTCCTCCAGATTCACTTACTGTGAATTCTCCCGTGACTGCGTCAAACCCCACATGAATCGTGTGTTCAAAGTCTGAAGGGAGGGAGATCTCGGGCCGCTCTTTCTCTTTCTTTTTATTAGCTGGAAGAGACAAGAACAAGCCGTAAGTGCAGCAAGAATTAAAACCTTCCCAATAGCTGCCAATTCACCGACACAAACATCCCCTCGTTTTGCCAGTCATAGGATTTGATCTGGGGCAGGCAAGCAGCAAGTTTAAGAACTTTGTCACCTCACTTAAGAGCAGCCTCAGCAAAAGGACAACAAAAATCAAAGTCCTGTAACACAAAACAACAGGGTTTTTAATGCAAAGTTCTGCATCCAAAGGAGCGTGCCCAGCAGAGCCAAGGAGCTGATCCTGCCCCTCTGCTCTGCTCTGCTCTCGGGAGACCTCACCTGGAGCACTGGGGGCAGTTCTGGGGTCTTCAACATCCAAAGGACATGGAGCTGTTGGAACAAGTGCAGAGGAGGCCACGAGGATGAGCAGGGGCTGGAGCAGCTCCTGTATGGAGCCAGGCTGAGAACATTGGGACTGTTGAGCCTGGAGAAGAGAAGCTGCGTGGAGACCTCAGAGCAGCTTCAGTGTCTGAAGGGGGCCTTTAGGGATGCTGGGGAGGGACTCTTGATTAGGGACTGCAGTGACAGGACAAGGGGTGATGGGTTCAAACTGAAGCAGGGGAGGTTTAGATTGGATCTAAGGAAGAAATTCTTTGCTGTGAGGGTGCTGAGGCACTGGAATGGGTTGCCCAAGGGAGTTGTGAGTGCTCCATCCCTGGCAGTGTTCAAGGCCAGATTGGATAAAGCCTTGGGTGCCATGGTTTAGTGTAAGGTGTTCCTGGCCATGGCAGGGGTTGGAACTGGATGATCTTGGGTTCCTTTCCAACCCAAACCATTCTGTGATTCTATGAATTAACACAGGACAAGCACAAGACAAGGAAACTGTACTTTGAGTATGTCAAGCATCAATCAGCTGGCCTAGACTCAACAGCTCAAGCACTACGTACCTCAAACATACACTCAGACTTACACAGGTCACAGTCAATAGCACTACAGTGGCATAAGTAGAAGCTATGCAGTTTTGAACACATTTTTTGATATGTTGTCTAAAGCTACTTTAAGAAACCAAAATATTATGGGCTGTTAAATATACACTCACCTCATATTAAGACAGGGTCAAAATTAACTACAAACACTGTTTTTTAATTGCTTCCTTCAACCTACTTCTTATGAAGAACCCCAAATATAACATGTATCTGCTACAAATCTTATACGAGCAAAGCCAGTTATATTTTCCAGCTCACAAAATGAACTAAGTGTGGTTTCAATAAGAAGCTTTGAAGATGCAGAGCAAGACGGCAGAATGGGCCAGGTGAGGAACAGAAGTCACAAAGGAATAAATCAAAGCAGATGCACTCCATATACTTTAAAATCAGGTCTACAAATGACATTATCATTATGCCTTGGATTAAGTTCATCCATAGAATCACAGAATCGTTTGGGTTGGAAAGGGCCTTAAGATCATCCAGTTCCAACCCCTGCTGTGGGCAGGAAAAGAAGATTCATCACATATTAAGGACTCCACTTCCCTTTTCATAGTTACTGTGCTCGAGAACTTGAGATCAGATTGAGAAAGAGCCACGTTCTACATGGCTTTGCTGCTGCTTGCAATTACAAAATGAGCAGAGCCAGGAGAAGTGACTAAACCACTTCTGCTTCCCACCTGCTACCTTTTTTATCGCAAGCCAAACAGGATTTGTTTCATGGCTGGCATTCCTCAGTGCATTTTTGGCAGCAGGAATGCCAAAGCCCAGGTATGTTGGGAACCTGTGAGGCTAACACTCAATACTGCACTTATTTAAGGTGGTGAGTTGTGCAGAGATGGTCAGGGCTCACTCCAAAGGACTGAATCATTGAATCCCAGACTGGTTTGGGTTGGAAGGGACCTTAAAGCTCAATCCAGCTCCAACCCCTGCCACAGGCAGGGACCCCTTCCACTGGAGCAGCTTGCTCCAAGCTCCTGTGTCCAACCTGGCCTTTAGCACTGCCAGGGATGGGGCATCCCGTTTCCTTCAGCTCCAGCTCTGGCACTGTTCCGTGTGTCATTCCTGCTGCACAGAGTAATTCTGGAGAAAGAACAGGATCAGATGCTCCACGTGGGACATGGAGATGGAACAGATTGTTTTCGATCTCTCTTTCAAGCAAATGGGATGGGGGACGCTGAATCACAGAAAAGCAGTGGAGTTGGCAAGGAGAAGGAGAAGAGAAAGCTGCCAGGCTGGAGGAGCCATCACAGAGTAGGAACTAGAAGCAGCCAGAGCAGCTGCTGGTTAGCAGATGGTGAGCATCTGCAGCACAAAGCCCTGCCAAAAACGGGACAAGCAGCTGCATCCTGCAGCTACACAGAAAAAGCTGCATGCACTAGCGATGGATGGAAAGCAAGAGGAGAGATGCAGAGAGAGCCATCAGAGGCACCATATGCTACAGCCCTCTCTACAGGATCAACCCATTTCTGCATGCCAACGAGTAAGGTGTCAGCTCAGCCTAGAAGCCCATCATTCAGGTGAGAAAGAAGAGGGAACCTGTACTAGCTCTGCTGTGCAGGAGTACAGCATGGATGATGCACAACCACATGTGGTCCAGAGTAACTGCCACAGTAGATTTGAATGCATGGCTAAAAAAGCTTAAGGGCATTCAGGTACTATCCAGAAATCAATACACTTTGGTGTTTTCTATATCTACATTCAGGCAGCCTGAGCTCCTGCCACACATCCAAATGCCAGTAAATGTCTCTGCAACCAACTGCTCCTGTATCTGTTGAACCAGGAAACTGAAATCACTGCTGGCTGCTAATTTATCCCAAGCAGGAGATGATGGCCTGAGCGAGCCTCAGCTACACAGAGCAATAAAAACAGTTCTGGAGGGCCTGACTAAATAACATAATGGCCTTTGTCAGTGCAGCTCTCTGTTTATGTTCAACACATACACTGCAGGATAGAAGCAGGAAGAGATTCTTGTGTTTGGAGAGGGGCTTTTTACAAGGGCCTGTAGGGACAGGCCAAAGGGAATGGCTTTAACCTGCCCGACGGGGGGTGGAGATGAGCTCTTAGGCAGAAGCTCTTCCATAGCTAAATGGAAGTTGGCAACCATGTGTGAGGCCCAGGATTTAAGCTCCTATGTGCCCTTTAACCAAGGCTCTGACCATGCACAGGGGTAGCAGAATGGAAAAGCCACTTTCCAAAGAGCCTTCAGCTAGAATTGCCTTCTTGACCCAGCGGCCTATAGAAGATACCCTCGGGATGTCTGCCCTTGTTGGCCTCCCCTCTGATCTGGGCCCACAGCAGATCTGTTGCTTGGTTCCACAGCAGGGCCCCACTTATTTGAGCTGCACCTCTACATAAAGCACACCCCCTTCACCTTCTTTCCCACCCATCCTTCATTAAGTGCCTGCCCCGGTACTGTTTCCTGCCCAAAGAGCTTCCACTTCTCCAAAGGGATTGACAGCATCAACTTCAGCAGCTCTTATGCTACAGCATGAAAGCCAACATCCATCTTCACTAGCAGAATAAACCACAGAGCATTTCAGTTCTTCACAGGCTCTTTGCAACTCCAGCAGAGGTTAAACCCAAATCACTGCTTCCCTAGGGAAAAGATCCAGAGGTCATGGATTTGTTCCAATTACATTCCTCCAACTGAGTGGAAAGCAACACTCCTTTGAGGCCAATCAAAGTAACACATAACACCCAAATTGTTTCAGGCACAAACCAAAGAGGTGTCTGAAAACCTGGGAATTTCATTAACGTTTAAGCAGCAGAAGGCACTGGGAATTCAGCCATCACCATGAGACTGGAAGAAGCTTTCATAAGACGAAAACCAACCCATCTGAAGCGAAGGTGCCAGCATTCAGGGTATTTTTTGCTCGACAGGAATTAGAGGACAGAAGCAATCGCTCTCATTGGGGCAGGTGTATTGCAACAGAAGGCTCTGCTGAGCTTGGCTAAACAAAACTCTCTCATCTCTCGAAGCATCTGCCACGTTGGCCAATCTTCAGCAGGCGCAGGCATCTTCAGTGGCAGTCTGTGCTGATTCTACCCAAACCGTTCACTTCTGCAGCTCTCTTCTCCAATCCAGTTCAAACGAGAGCTCTGGGTTCTATTTCTTCTACTCTCTTATAAATTTCAGGGAATCATAGAATCATGGAATGGTTTGGGTTGGAAAGGGCCTTAAGCTCATCCGGCTCCAACCCCTGCAACAGGGAGGGACCCCTTCCACTGGAGCAGCTTGCTCCAAGCCCCTGTGTCCAACCTGACCTTGAGCACTGCCAGGGATGGGGCAGCCACAGCTTCTCTGGGCACCCTGGGCCAGCACCTCAGCACCCTCACAGTAAAGAACTTCTTCCTTAGATCCAATCTAAACCTCCCCTGTTTCACTTTGAACCCGTTACCCCTTGTCCTGTCACTGCAGTCCCTAATGAAGAGTCCCTCCCCAGCATCCCTATAGGTCCCCTTCAGATACTGGAAGGTTTCTATGAGGTCTCCATGCAGCTTCTCTTCTCCAGGCTGAACAAGCCCCAACTTTCTCAGCCTCTCCCCATATGGGAGCTGCTCCAGCCCCTTTAGCTGTCTGGAACTGCTGAGCTTAGAAATTTAAGCCCCCCAATCCTTTAAGCAGGACAACACAAAAATCCTGCAGCTTTTTAGGATTTTTACTCCTAAGGGCAAGTTCTGCCTAAGATCTGGCAAACATTTAACATCAAGCTCAGGGGTTTCTCGATTGTAGATTCAAACAATCCAAAGTTGTCAATGGTACAGGCTGAGAAAGTTGGGTCTAAGTTAGAGATAAGGAAAAACCTGTGAGGGTGCTGAGGCGCTGGCCCAGGGTGCCCAGAGAAGCTGTGGCTGCCCCATCCCTGGCAGTGCTCAAGGCCAGGTTGGACACAGGGGCTTGGGTGCCATGGTTTAGTGTGAGGTGCCCCTGCCCATGGCAGGGGGTTGGAACTGGATGATCTTAAGGCCCTTTCCAGCCCAAACCATTCTGTGATTCTATGCCTGCTGTAATATTTTGTAGAAAATGAACCTACATCTCGCTTATTTCAAGTAGTGACACCACTTTTGTTTTTTCACTCCTAAAAATGAAGGAAGCAAGCTCCTTCCTGAAGCCCAGGAAGATAAAGGTACGTAGGCTTGACTTTAGTTACCCTCTGTCCAGATACCATTGCAATGCAGACTCTACAACAAGCTGATGTATTAGAAACTCTAAAAAATAGGTCAGATATAAAAAGGAACCAGAAGGAATTAGGGGATGGAGTTGTATTTTCTTTACATCCCTTCGAAAGATTCATGTGAGGGGTTTATAAATACCCTGATCTTAAAAATAAGAGTTTCACGTACAGTTCACAGCTCCTCTCTCCATTCCCATCTGTTACAGTCCCTCTAACACCAGAAAACTCCTTTAGTCCACAAGATATGTGCAAGAATCTGCAGTAATGGGTTATTCTTAACAGCAAGCAGGCAATGCCTGACCCAAACGCTCAACAGTAAATGACCATGGAGTGACATATGACAGGCCTAGCAGGAATTGGTCATGCTTAACTCGTATTATTTGCTGTTTAAAACAGCAAAACAAGCAAGAGACCTCCCACTGCTCCCCATCAAAGGGTTTGCCAATACCAGGTTTAATTGACCTGCTTGTAATTGGTACAAAAGAGGTGATTTTAAAGACCATTCTGCACAAGTCAGGCTGGGAAGTGGCAGAGCTCGTCCCACTTTTCAAGGACACTGTTCTCATAATTTAAGGAGAAGAGGGAAAAACCAAGAAATTAAAAGAGAAGCCCAAAAGAGGTTAAGTGGGATGGATTAAACATGGCAGGGTTAATCATTACTAAACAGGCTGAGAATGCTGTTCAGCCTGGAGAAGAGAAGGCT
>NDXB01021176.1:11169-28112 GCA_002631895.1 Agapornis roseicollis
CCCCCCCAATCTGCAATATTTCTTCAAAGTGGCTTAAGTTCCTTCCTGTTTTATTTATGGGTTAAAATTGCACAGTTTTGTTCATTTTTAAGCAAGTTATTTATGTATCAGTGCACTTTTATCAGGTTGGACTAATTACCCATTTTGTAGAGGTTGTGCTGTTTTATCATTTATTTCATAAGTTACCATTGCATACACAACATATATCTGTATTAGGTGCATAGGTCCAGGTTGTATTGCAGGTACTACCAAGAACCAAGAGAAATAATAATAAATAGAATTTACTGTGGGCATATGAGACAAGGCAATTAGGCAAACCTGGTTGTAAATTTGTAACCAGTTCTATAAAGTGCTGGTCATAACTTTATCTACTACACTTACCATGCTAGAAACTACTGAGCTGTTTTTTCTACATCTTTGAGAGGGAGCATATTTTCATCTGAAGAAAGTAGCAGTGTAACGGCAAGGTGGCTTCCAAAATGCACTTAATCTTTCTTCAGTTTGGATTCTGTAACTTTACATAATCTGGCACTAAATTTCAGTCTACACAGTCCTCTCAGTGGTACACACAGAACATCACAGTTTGGTTTTAATATGGTTCACTTTGTTAGGAGATGTATTTCAAATCAGTATATTGATCTGAATTATCAGTATGTCAATAAACATTTTTGTGAGGAACACTAGTAACAGTTGCCTTATGTCTGTATAATTATTTGTTTCCCAAGATGTTTTTGAACAGTATGGACTCCAACATGCTGTTATAAAGATAATCATTAGTTTCTGTTTTCTTGTACTAGGGCTGCTTCTGCAATTTTTTGGCATAAGTAATTTTTCAGTTTCATTCTTACATAATGTCCATCACACAGCACCTAATAAAAATTACATATTTTGGTCAAAACTTACATGGGATTTCTGAGCCTACTTATCTCTTAAATCATGATTGCCACTGAAGTAACTGGGAGTAGAATCGCTTCATTCTACACTGTATTTTTCAATATCAAGTGACTCAGTAAAATTAAGAATGAGCTCTGAAAACCTCTTTAGTTTAATTGAATTGTATTTTCTAGTTTTAATGCTTTCCCCTTATAAGGATACTGTATTTGGATTTTCTTACTATGTCTTTTGTCTCAGCGGAAGTGCTAAGAAGATGGAAGGATTTGCTTAGAGAAGAAACAGTCTCATTTAAATACAAAGATTTTTGATTATTTTTTTCCTTTTTTCCCCCCTGAGAAGTGAAAGCAGAGCAGCCTATTCTTTCATTCAGGCACAATGTGATTGTCAGAGTATATTTTGCATTAATTCATGGAGGGACACTGCCTAAATTGCTTTCTGTCTCTTGTGGAAGTCTTTGATCCTGGTGACAGTTTGACTGCATTAGTGAGAGTGTACTGGTTAATCCTTTGCTTAAGTTGTTCTTTTTGGCACAGCCAGAGGCCTTTGCAAAGATAATCTGTCAGCATAGGCTAAATCCTAATCAAACAGGCCAAAAGAAGAGGTAGGAGATGTATTGCAGGCTGAAGAACTTTTTGGACTAGGTATTTTTTGACATGGTATTTTTCTGTGTACTCTGAAAATTTTAGCATGTATATAAGCTCTTTAGTCATAAGAGCTTCTAGTCTCTTTGAACACATTTGTTAAAGGGTACATTTCTGATGCTATAAATGCTGTACATCTGCTTTGCAACCAGGAGTTGGTTGTGATAGGGATCTGGGTTAGTATTAGACAGTTAGTACTGAACAATACATCTGAGTTTCTAGTTTCATAAGGTCAAAACTCAATGAAGGCAGAAATCTTCCACATGAAAAATGTGGTGTCTGAAAAAACTGGTCACACATGGATGACTAAGCCAAAAAACTTCTTTTTTGCTGCAATTGACTGAAGTAGGAAACTATCATTCAAATTGGGAGTGCTCTAGGTTACTTTTAAAACTGATCCTGACTCTAACAAGTTGTCACCAACAAAGCCTAGTTTTTGCACTTTGAAGAAGCTCCGTGTAACTACACAAGACTTAAAGTAACAATCAGTATTCTTTACTGCCTGGCATAAAATCAAGTATGTACATTCTTCTACTTTTGCAAAATAAATTGGAATAACAAAAGACCAGGAGAGGTCTTTTCTTTCTCTAAAATAAAATTATATTCTGATATTATTCATTATTAGTAAAGTCAGAGCTGTTCTTTCAGAATTGAAGTGTTTCAGTTTCTTTGCAGAATGGTGCTTAGAAAGTGCTTATTAATGTACAAGTGGAGGGAAATCTCAGATACATTTTTCCCCCTTGTCAGTTCAGCAATCAACTGTAATACGAGCTGATGTAAAATTTTCATACACTTTAAGGCATTCTTTAATGTCTTTATGCTACTTGAAACACTTTCCATTTTTTTTTCACTTAACAAGCATATTGGGATATTCTTTATGCAGCTAAAACAAGCTTAAATAAAGTTGTTAAAAGTGCCTGCAAGTAAATTGCTTGTATATTCCTTTTACCCTACTTCTTCTTTCCCCTATACTTAACATGATTAAATTGAATATTATAATATAGTTCATACTAAACGGTTCTGTGATTCATATCAACCTTATTACTGTCAGCTCAGCCAAAACAGTATCACTTTCAGTCTTGTGCTGCTCAACTATGTAGTGGTATTATGGCAAACATGGGATGCCTGGATTGAGATGCAAATGTGATTCCCCTTTCTAAATAACATTTCTTCCCTCATTTTCACTTAGCCAATATTTCAGTTTGTTCCATGTTTTTAATTACAATTTGGTGGATGCCTTAGGACTGTGCCAAAATATTCCACTGATGTTCAATAGGAAAAGTGTAGACTCATAAGCTTCCACATACTTTGGTTACCCTAAATAATGGGGGGAAGGGGGGAAACCACACCCAAACAACCCCAAAAACCTATCTAAATGGTTAGCCTTTTGGCTTTAAGCAGAGATTATGCTGATTAACTAATCAAAATTGTAAAAAACTAACAAGGAGAGGGGAAAGTAATGGAAGCCATCTCTGTCTGAGATTTTGTTACTGAAGGGTTTTGTTGATTAAAGAGCAGTTGGCATATTGTGATCCAGAGAGGATTTGGTTTTGCCTGTACCTGGCCATACTCTTTATATGCTGTTTGGAACAAGTTGTGAATATACTTCTAAATTATTTAGGATACCCATTTACTTGAGAGCCTTTCCCATGAATCATATTGCAGAGAATGCTTTACAGTGAAACTGATTTTTTTTAAATGACTTCAGAGCCAATGCCATGATTGGCATGGTTGGTGTCTGAATCTGTATCCTCTACATAGGTTCCTTGTGTCTTATACTTTTATTAGAGTTGGTGTGATTTCATGTTTTCTAGGGTGGCAACTTTAAAGGGTGTTGGAGATATCTCAAAGATTGTAAAAAAGACGTGACACAAAGCCCCTGCCTTTTTGTAGAGTCTATTGTGTAGTGCATGGAATGACTCAGATCATGGAGGTGGAGTTACGTGGCCTGTAAACACAGTTGAATACTTGTTAATATGTTGGGCATAGTTTCTGGAGCTGCCTTTGAATCTCAACCAGTTGTGAAATATTCTACCTCGCCTTCTGATGCTCAAACCACATTAAAGTCTGTTTTATGGCTTTTTGTAGCTATGTATTTGTGTGAAGAGTAGTGTATGGTTTTTTGAAAGAAGACTTGTGACTAGAACGAAACACTGACTGACTTGTTTTCTTTGGATCTGTGGTTTGGTGTGCTTTTTTTGCTCTTATTTTCCCCCAGATTATTTTCCCAGTGTAGAGAGTAAATTTCAATCTTGGAGAGTTAATTTTTCTGTTTCCAAAACATATGGACAGTGGATGGAGCAGCAAAGTCTGTGGACAATTCTCTTTGGACAAAAACTCTCAGATTTTAGAAAGTTATCCTATATAGTTCTAGTAAGAAGCTGCTACTGATTGGCTGTAGAAGGGGATGCTCGTTTATCTATCCTGATTGTAACATGGTGTGCTTACCCATGCTTCATCTATTAAAAGGACATTATATACCTGAATTTTAGGCATCTGTTTCTGAAAACTGTAGTATATAAGTAATCCCAGTGAGACAGGGATATGTTTGACAGGTTGTTCTATCATTTGGCATGCTATTTTGAGTCTTCCTACCGCTTATTTTGTCTGCATCATATTATTTAGTGTTTGTTTATCTTATTTTTCATTAATTTGAAATACTAGCCTTGTTAGTATGATTTTGATATATTGGCCTGCTCCTAAGGTTTGACAAATAATTCGATGGTATTTTTCTAAATACACCAATCTGAAAGAAGTTTTGTATAATCATGGATATCTATGTCTTAAATTTCTGTCAGCACATAGTGAGGAAAGTTTTTTGGGGCACATAAAGTCTGAGTTAGGTTCACAATTTGTATCATTGAATAAATTATGCCTATGGTTTGAAGCAGTAGGAATAAATATGCAGTCTTCAGCTTGAACAGTGACTGGCAGTTTTCTGCCTGGGCATTGGAATTCTCTTGGGATTTTCATATGGTGGCAATTATTTCCCTGGCTGTGTTAGCATGACTGTGAAGTAAACCAAGTCATAAATTAGGAAGATGGAGCTGAAAATGTAGAGCCTCAGCCTAGCTCAAGTCTTTTGAACTATACAATCGCATCTGTGATGCTATAGAGGAAGGTAAATAATTGTTTCTATAATGTGCTAATCAACCTGGTGTGCTGAGACACTTTGGTTAGCTACTATCTTAACAGGTGAAAGAATAAACATGTTGGGGGAGTGTGTGGCAGGATCCTGATTGACTGCAGCAGCAGGCGATTAATGGGCAACAAGGCTTTGACAGGAACTGCTGACAAGGCGATAATGAGATTAGCACCTTCTGATTCTTTTATTAACAAGTAGCCAAAGAATCATTTGGGCATGTCAGTAGATAATGATGGAAATTAAGGGACACTGGAACCTTTGGGTAGCTCGTACACCTAGTGCTCTGAAGGGTAGATAACAGGTTAACTGAATTAACTCCTTTTGAATATGTAATCACTGAATATGATGGTTTTATTTAAAGATAATAAGAGTGGATGTAGTATTGCATTTATTTAGGAATGTTAGCAATTCAGGCATATTGCCATGCAACAGTTTATTTTAGATGTGGAGCACTTGCTCACTTTGAAAAAGTATGTTCATCAGTACTTGTAACAATAAAAACTTTATTCATGGAGCTTTATGCTAGGATTGATGACTTTGAGTTATTGTTTCTCAGTGTCTTTTCCTTGTTGTGATGCTTGTCTTGTTTCTGGTGTATAAAAAACAATTATTTTTGGGGTAAGAGACTGGGAAATAATTATGAATGGATGGAGGTGTCAGGGTTATGGGGAGGAGCAGGAATGAGAAGAATCGAGAAAGCTATAGGATGATTTCAGTATGTGAATGCTTGAGAGAATTGAGAATGGGAACAAGAACAGAGCTGTAAAAGTGTGGAGATGTGAAAGGAAATGGACAAAATAATACTGAATAGTTTATTTTGGTCTCAGAGATAGTGGATCTGGGATTAGCTTCTGGGCAGATCCTGGAAATGAAATACTCCTGTTAAAGGAAACAGCTCTGTCTCTGTGATCCTGATGGAAGAGTAGGAGAGAGAAGACCAAAGCCTAAGGAGGACAAAAAATTAGTAAGAAAGAAAAGGAATAAACATGAACATGATAAAAGAGTTGGGCTGTTTGTTTTGGAGATGTCTTGGCATTTTTCTTATTTCACTTGTTCTGGCAGATAGCACTGCACAGAAGTTTAATTTTCTTTTTGGTCATTTAGGAGTAGGTGGGAGAAGGAAATGAATTGTTATTTTCAATGGTTTTCAAATATTAATAGCTACAAAGGTATTTTATGAATGCATTTAATCAACTGTTTCATTGACATTAATCCCATTTGACAAGGAAATCTGATAAGAATGTTGCCATGATTTTTCATTTGACCAAGTTAAAACATCTTAATATTTATCATCATACTCTAAATTGGCTTGGAGGCTTTTTCCTAGGGGCTTACATTGATGCAATTATTCAGGTTGTGTAAATGTGAACGGAAGCACAGATGTGCAGATTGGCATGATTTAAATCATACCTCCTTGAGATCAAAATAATGTTAAGTTATAACTGATATAAATGCTTAGTTCTTATGTCTAATTACAGTCAGGATGGCTGTTCTCCACAGAAAACAAATTTGATTGTGCAAGAGGGTTTAGGTTTGCAAGTCACATAAATACTCTTGAAAAAACTCCTTAAACTTCTGTGGAATCAAAGAAGGTTTTGTAAGTTTGAAACTTCCCACCCTGATGATATCAGAAGTGCTCCATGTGATGGGTCCCAGAACTTGGCTACCATCAAGTTCTTCTTTGGATGCAGACATGGTCGTTAATTGTATTCATAGGCTTGCTAAAAGTCAGTGGCAAATGCCACTGTCATCCTCTTAAGATTCTTTTTTTTTTTGGTGTGTGTGACTTTGAGAGTCTCACAGTACTGTGCTCAAACTTACAATAGTCTGGAAATCTCCATTATTTGGATGTTGCTTTTTTCTTAAGCAGCTGATAGCTCAGTGTTAGAAGGAAACCAGCAGTGCCAGTATAGTAGAGAGAAGGCTGTCTTCTTACCTTTATATTAATATATTTCTAATCATTAAGAAAATGACAACAGGAAAAAAGGGAGCCATTCTGAAGTCAAGAATAATGGCTTTCTTTACAGCAGTGTTTTCTTGACATGGCAGAGCTTGCTCATTTGTGCCTCAGACTTTCCTGTTATTCAACACGTAAAATGGTTGTCAATCTGTTTTAAGCAAAGAAAATTGAACTGGGTTTTTCAGGAGTATTGGTCGGCTTAGTTATGCCAAGCTGTTTCTTTGGATGGTAATAATAGTTTTCTGCTTCAGCAGAATCTCTGACACAGTTGGCTGGGTTTTAAGTTTACTTTTTTTTCTTTTTCCCTCCTGAAAAGCAAGTTGCCACATGTACCTGGAATGCAAAGATGCAATCCAGTTGTTCCTCTTAAAAAGCATTTTTCATAGAGAGGGTATCTGATTTGGAATAGTTGATTTACTTTGCACTTCTGTCTTTCTTTGCTAATTTCTTTCTTAGAGCCGTATTAGAGTAGTTTGAAATATTTTATCAGTAATAATATATTAACAGGGAAAACAGTCAAGCTGGGGCACTGGTTCTCATAATTCCTTTTTAGATCATGTATTTTTTTTAACCAGTTTTTACAAACCAAATGTTAATGCATATGCTTGATTGCTAACCACCTCTGGGCATCAAACCTGTTTTTTCTTGAGTGCAATAAGTGATTATCCAACTCATGCTGCTCAGAAAAAGAGGTTTTGTTTTAATAAGCAGTTTGCAGTTTGGCACACAATGCTGAGGAAAGCAACATTATCTCCAGCAGTAAACTCTGCAGTCATTGCAAAGCTTGACAAGAAAATGATTGAGTCTGTTTGTTATACCTTTGTGGGGCTGCCACTGCGGCTGATGGAAATGTTGCTGTTTATTCAGCAATGCAATAACACTTTCTGTAATTTATGGATGCACATTCCCCAGATTACTAAAGGTAATATTGTTGACTAAAGGAAAGTATACGAATGGATAGTTTCAGTTGTTCCTGTCCTTATAAAAGTGATTGACTGTTCACTTTGCACTGGGAAGAATTTGCACAGGCTTTTCCTCTCTTAACAATTACAGATTTCCCTTCCACTGACAGTTACAAATAACATGAAGGGTTCTAAGTGGCAAAAATGTACTGACTTCCACAGGTCCAAGGGACAAAATCCTAGAAATGCTAGAACTTGCCCTTCACAGGTTGTGTTTATACTATTTATCAGCCCTTCTCCATCACTAACAAGTCTGTCCCTATATGCAAGCAAGTTAAGACTTCTGTTTTGTTGTACACAGGGAAAGGGTCAAATTGAGGGCGGTGTGTGTATATTTGTCTATCTCCCTCCTCTTCTCCATCCCAACACATTTTCTGAGAAGTAATATGTATTCACTTGGGGGCCCTTTTGTGGCCATACGTGTTAAACAAGACCTGTCTATGCTGTGGAATTGGCATGGAAAAAAGAAATCAATGTAGTACTTAATGGTTACCAAATCTGGGGAAGCAGACAACTCCAGCAATGCTAAAATTCAAGCCTTTGCTCTTCAAAAGTAAGAAATCAGCTTTTGGTCTCCACAGACAAGTTCTCTCTTTTGACCCTCCTCAGTGATGGCTCAGGTACTGGTGCAGTGCTTCAGCTGCTTTACAACGCCTCTTCCAGTGGCTGTCATTTTATGAGAAAGTTTCTAAGCCTGCTTACTACTTGGACTGTCTTCTATTGTACTATGAAAGTGGTGATATTCTGTTTTGAAAAATGCTAGATATAAAGGAAGATTTGAAGAAACAAATCAGAAAAAAAAGGTTCTCATCACTGGAAAAGGAGAACGTGCATCCTTTGTTTCCAAGACATCCAGTCAAGACGGTTGAACCAGAATACTAGTTGCTCATAAATCTAGTTAACTGTTGGTTATTTTCAGATAACTACCTTAGCCCTTTTGCACAGGGGTGATGGTCACTATGGGAGCTATGGAAGTAACTTGTCCTCTTTCTTAAGGCTGTGTATTTTGGGTAGCAGGCCAGTGCAAGTAGGTTTGGGATGTATACTCTAGGCCATAAGTAGTTTATCTTGGCTGATCTTTTGAAGAAGCAATGTTGTTATAACTTTGTTACCTGTTTGAAGGTACCTGTTTTGAAGATCCCATGATTTGCAATAATTCTGGTTTATGTAGGCTTGTTCCTATGCCTCAATGGGAATTCTTCTAAAGCCTACTTAAGCTTTCTTTCTTATCATTTTACTCTATGACTGTAGTCCAGAAGCAGAAAACATGAGATGCAACCTCCTTGGCAACATCAGTGAAGCTAGGTTGTTAGTTTTCTTGAAAAGTTGCCTTTAGAAGAAAGTTGTTGTTAAATTTTAATTCAGACATGTTCCAAATGCTAGGATTTTCTCACGTGCATTTCTTTTTACTTATAAAATGGTATTCACCTTCTGTCCCTCCTTCCCATCTTAGCAAATACAAGGTAACTCTTAAATGTTCACAAGTGGTGAGAAAGCATGTGGGGATGTGTTGCTGTGTTTTGGTTTTGTTTGTTGTAACATTTTGTGTAAGTGTTCCTACTTTCTGCACTGACTCATTACAGAAAGAAAACTTGTCAGCAAAGTATGGGAAAGCTTGAATTTCCAGTATCTTAGGTTATGTAACGAGTATAGAGAGAGCACATTATAGCTACAAATGTGAAATAACACTCAACTTGCGCTGTTATAATTTGCACTGATCATCAGCTTGCTTTATGTATACAGAGTGACTTAGACAACATTTCCAGTAATACCCAAGTTAAAAAACCCCCCAACATTTCTTTGAGGTTTCACTGGCTGAATTTATACATGTATTATAAATTTATTTTATTATCTAGCCACTTAGTAGAAAGCTCTTGTTTTTGAATTTATAAGCTGTTGAACACTTTTGTTTTTAAGTAAAATGCCACAAATAACTTTTTCCAGTCCTAATCACAGGTATAATTTAATTAATATATTTTTTATTCAGCTTTAAAGACAGTTGATTTGGCACTCCTGAAACTTCTGCTGTGGTACTCCTGTGGTCTTGTGGACAGTTCTCAGAATACTTCAAAACTGTATAATTTTGAGCATCATATCAGTTTCAGCATTTTTGTCAAGTCTTCTTGTAGGGTTTCAAAACTTTTGGCATAAACTCCTTTCAGAGGAACTTTTTCAGAATCACTGTATTCCCTTAATATTCCTACTGTGAAGGATAGCATTAGATTTTGTGCTTTTCTCTTGCACGATGTTGCTTATGGAAACACTGAACACTTAGAATTTTACCTAATGTCTATGTGGATTTCCACCAGAGCTACAGCAAAGTGTAGCTTGAAAAGCCTTACTGGTTTCTGAAATTGCAATTTTTTTTCTTTTTTGGTAACAACTCAGGAAGGAAAAATAAAACAAAACAACCTTCCAAAGTAAAACAAAAAAAAACCCCTCTCGAACTTCTATCAGCAAGAGTGGCATTGACTAACAGCTCCAATGTAATGGATGCAGAACAGCATTGCAATCTGGGATATTGTTTAAATACCGTAAAAAGCCTTGCTCATTTACTCTGTCTGAGCACTGTAGAGAAAAATGGTGTGGTAATCCTGCCATAGCAGGTGGTACTACTTTCATATCAGTATAAAATGAAATTCTGTGGATGGCTTTTTTTTTTTCTTATTCACTCTTTTTAATCTTTAAATAAGACGATTGGTAGCCTGTTGGCAAGAAAATGGGCCCTGAATTTTTATTCAAAGTTATACAAGGATGATAGTTGGAATTTTTGGCAGGAGGCAAGCCATTGCTTTTCAGAAAATGCTGTCAGGGGAAGCTTTTTCTGAGTTACCTGCTGGGTCCAAGCTCTTTTATGTTGTTGTTGTGACAGGTAGATTTATAAGGCTTGAAATTTGTACAAATCAGTTGTCATTCAGTGCAGGCTGTCAATGTGTCAAGCTGTCATGCCTGCTGTGAGGGGATGCCTGAGGGGGTGTACAAGGGGGCAACCATGGAGAAAGGAAATGAGTTCAAACAGACCTGAAATGGAGCTCACTTCTCTGGGTTTTCTGCCCCTGTAGAGCTGGCATTGATTTTTCTTGATGTTGAGCAACAGCAAACCTTAAATGACATGTTGTTAGCAATCTAAAGTTGCTGTTTATTGTCTTTTAAATGGCAGCAAATCATGCAGAAGAGAATATAGTGTGTATTTTTGAATTGTGCATGTTTAGCAGCATCCTGTTTGTGTCACTTTCCTGGCCTGGCTGGTTTCAACTGGAGGAACTGCTGCTGCTGAACTGATGAACACAACTTTATGTAGTGTTTTGCAGGCATGATGTGAAAAGAAGTTTTGCAGTCTCCTTTCTCAGGACTAAGATCATTAATGAACGTGAAGTGAAAACGGGAGAGTAGCAGAGGTGTTTAAGCAGCAGAAATGGACTTTTGATGTACTTCCATGTGTTAGGAATTGCAATGTTAGGTTGGTTTACTGATCATACTCTCTTGGACTTGTTCTTGGACTCAGCAAGAAGACAATAATGCTTCATAGGCAAGATCAGTTGTTAAATTCAAGCCACTCTCCCCCACCAGGTGACTGCTGAGCAGTACTAATTTGTTCATATTGTCACCTCCTGATAATTTCTAGAGTAAACCAGCAAAAATATCTGAATTTCTTAATCACTTCATAATATCCATGCATCTCCTACACATGAAGTGCTTTCATTTAATCAACACTGCACACTTGTTTCACTGTGACCTGTGACGGTGAAGTCTTACACAGCATAACTCAGGGTGGCAATATCAGTATATGTTAACTCTAGCCTGGTAAATACCATTAAGAGCTCCATCTTTTAAAGGACTGAGCATTTCATGTGTGTGACCTGGCCCCAATCCAAACTTTGTGTTCTCTTCACATCTGGACAGGCTGTATTAGCTTTAATTAGTCATAAGATTTTTGGCCCATTCAGTTGAGTCTTCATCCATCAAGCAGTACTGGAAGGGGGAAAAATACTGGCTAGGGATGGAAACTGGGAAGGTGACATTTGAACAACAGTCAGCGTCTAGAGGTAAAAAAATTAATCAAAGACTTCCATAAAGCCGTTACCAGCTGGCATTCATGGCCTCTGAGCCGTTGAGCTAAAAAGTCTACAGAGAGGCTCATGGCGCAGCTGAGTTTGTCTTGTAAAAGCGCAGCTGTCCAAAACATGACAGCTACAGCATTAGCAGGGCCATTAAGAGGTGTAGAACATTTCCAGGGAAATGATTTGAAAAATGACAATGCTGGCTCCTGTGTGATATTAATTATACCCTGTGCTCATGGCAAATAAGCTAAAATAGTTGGCAAGAAAGACAAAATGAGGTGTCTTGTTTCTGATAGTCATTTTGATCAGTCATGGTACAAACTGTTATAGCTTTTTAAAGAGACAATAGCACTGATGGACAAGAAACATTTCTAGATTAGTTCTTTTTGAGCTCTTCAGAATAAAAAGGCAAATCTGCAGGCTGTAGGAAGAGGTAATGCATGAACCCTGAAAGCTGAAACAGATGACTGTAACCTATTAGCTCGGGATACATACATCAAAGGATACTTCCCACACAGCTCCTAAGACCCTTCTAGTGAATGGCATAAAGCTCATAGTGTGGGAGGGTAAAAGAATGTCTCCTTCACAGGTTGACCACTCGAGAAGGAGAAAAAAGAAGTGTAATTGCCAAGCACTTTTATTATATACCTCCCAAAGTATAAAGGTGGTGACCACACTGGGAACATAAACCAGATCAGTTTCATGATCTATGATTCCATTGTATTACAAGTCATTTTCATAAAGTACAATGAGACAAGAACCTTAGCCCAAGTCTCCCACCTGATAAACACTAACACAGCAAATGCCGGCTCTAGGTAAGGTAGGATATTCTGAGAATTTGGGATCAAGAGGAAAAACTTTGAGAGCCAATAAATCAGCATTGTGACGATTGACTACCAGTCTGGTCAGATTTGTCATTATCTCAACCCTTCATGCCCCATGTTGGGCGTGAAAAAGAAATGTCGTGGTTTAAACCCAGTTTCTACTCTTCCCCCCTCCCCCACTCCCGGAGGGATGGGGAGGAGAGTCGAAGGAATGTAACTCCCACGGGTTGAGATAAGAACAGTTTAGTAGCTAAGGTATAACACAAATCACTGCTGCTACCACCAATAATAATAATGATAAGGGAAATAACAAGAGAAGAGAGTATGATACTGCCCGCTGAAAACGAGCCCAACTGGGAAGTGTGTGCTCTTCTGGGTAACTCCCCATTACCTCCCTGGGCATGATGTGCTGTGGTATGGAATACCTCTTTGGCTAGCTTGGGTCAGGTGTCCTGTCTCTGCTTCCTCCCGGTCTCCCCTCCTCCCTGGCAGAGCATGAGACTCAGAAAGTCCTTGGTCAGAATAAACATTACTTAGTGACAACTAAAAACATCAGTGTTATCAGCGCTGTTCCCAGGCTGAGCCAAAACATAAAAACTACATCAGCTACTAAGAAGGAGTAAAAATTGACTGCTACTGCNTCCTCCAGAGCATGAGACTCAGAAAGTCCTTGGTCAGAATAAACATTACTTAGTGACAACTAAAAACATCAGTGTTATCAGCGCTGTTCCCAGGCTGAGCCAAAACATAAAAACTACATCAGCTACTAAGAAGGAGTAAAAATTGACTGCTACTGCTGACCCCAGGCCAGTCACATATGAAAATAGGAAAATTTGATAATGTATGAATTAAATGTCTTGAGTTGTCCTTTAGTGAAGAACGAAAAACGTTCTGATAGTATGGGAATAGTGCTGAAATAAGATGAAAAACATCAGTGTGTGAATGTAGACTGAGAACCAGGTAAAAGCTAGATGTAATTTTGATGGTCCTCTAGGAAAACTGTATTATATTTCTTCCTGATAAAATGTGTTTATTTGCATACTCTACCCATGTACTTGTGGATGCAAAGTACTTCTGCAGTGCAAAATTTAAGCTAATCGCTAGGGTCTTTGGAATACTAATGATTATTTTTGATATTTAGTGTTTTTCTTCTTAATTCTTTTGAAGGCATGCATGCTTCTTGCAAAAGAGGAAATACAGCCTTGACCGCCTTGATGTAAGCTGGAAATAATTTTCAAGGTGTAGCTTCTGTTAGTGCTATGTCTTCCGATGGCTATTCATGCTATTAGGCTTACTCATATACCCAAACATGATACCAACTGCTTGACTATAAAACAGCTTCTCTCATTTCTCTGGTTCCTGTAGCATCCATTCTTCCCACTTTCCTGGAATCAGTTTGGAACAGGTTGCTAGATAGTAGCATACTCTTGTAGAGAGGCATACCTGTTTAGAAGGGCAGGACCAGAGCACCATGATCTGAAGTGCACGCAGTCTGCATTGATCTTGCTTTTTTTTCTGTTTGCTTTCTGCCAAAAGTGTTAGTGCTGTGACATTCTAAGTCAATTGGGGGGAATGATGTAACCAGAAACTGATCCTGTTTACTTATTTGTTTATTAATAGTTTTGATTTACAGATCACTTTCCCTAATCTAGTTTAGCTTGCCATTGGCTGAGCAGAAACGTCAATAAATAAGTATTTCTGTTATAAAGCTTGATGCTTTGCTTGGGTGTTGCATAGAGCTTGGGTAGCTTTCTTTTGTCTGTAGGTTGCTAAAACATCAAGCTTTTTTACTTTATACTGAGAGTAGCTAGTGCTGTCTGTTGTTTCTTCCAAGGAAGGTTGAACCCAATGTAACCATGGTCTTCTAGCATGAAACGGAATATTCAGCTTGGTTTATGGGAGGGCCAAGCTGCTTGGGTTTGCCTGTTCTACTGTCAAACTTATTTAGTAGGGAAAAAAAAAAGATTATTTAAACACATTTCTTTGTCTATGTTGCTAGCATCTGCATTTAGAGTGGAAACCCTGCTGGTATTATGTAGATCTGCAAGGAGGAGATGAACATGGCAGAGGAGTGTCTGATGATATTGGTATGAAATTCTAGTGCTTTCAGGCTTTCTTGAACTGATAAAGCTAAGTTTAAATTTTGAATCTGTATTAGCAGTTAGAATAGTATCTTCCTGGGAGACAGTTCACTGTGTTGCCACAGTGTGCCTTTTCCCCTCCTGCAAGACTTGTTGCTGCCAGTCAGCATGTAAACTTTAGGTGGTCCACAGGTCTGATCCTGTTAAATTAATCTCATAAAGAGATTCATAATAAATTAGAGTTTGCAAATAGCTTGTCATAAATGAAAACACAATTATAATGATGATAAACTAAGCTAGTTGGTAATTCTAAATTCTTTGTATTGGAAGAGATTTCCCCCTGTGTAGCAAATTCTATTGAATAATGTTGAATTTATGTAAATAAGTACTGCCTTTCTCCCCTGGGATAATGGAACTTTAAAACTTCAGAATTGCAGCAGGGCAAGGCTTTAACACCCTGTGGAGACAGAGACCCGGGATCATTCCTGAATTCGTTTTTTCTATGCTTATACATGAAAAGAACCCCAATTTGCTGGCTTGCCCCAGGAAAACTATTCAATAGGCTTTTCTCTAACACTGGTGAGCAATGCTTTTTTTTTCTTGGTCTATGGATCAAATACATCACACTGCTCCCTGCACTGATCCTGTAGTTAAATTACCCTATATAAACAACTCTTTGTTATTCCTGCCTGTGAAAAATGTTGTGTTCTTTTGGTAAAGAAGAAAATAGACCTGGAAATAGGAGGTCACAAGCAGGTCAAAGTGTTTAGCTGAAAGGCTGGCAGAGTTTCAAGCAGTGAAGTTTTGGATCTAAGATTGAGATTTAGTTGAGATGGAGGTTAAGTTTTGGGGTTTTTGTAAGTGTCTGGTCACAAGATTAAGGGGGGAAAACCTACTAGGGTCAGTGTAGACTGTTTGAAGAGATGTTTAAATGCTTTAGCTCTGTTATCTGTAATCCTTCCCTAATTGCATTGAACATGAGAAATAATACACAGCGTTAAATCACCAAGTGCAGAGAAAATGTCTTAAAATTACAGTGTGTAGCAAATTAGAGTCTGCTTGCTAGTTCCTTTTTCTAGAGCAGAGGCAGACTGTTTTTCTTTTACCTTGTTTACCTTGAAAACATGCTTTAATGCCTGTGGTGTTTCTGTTAACCTCCTTGAACTCTTGTGATTTCATTCATGTGATTTGTTATTGAATGACCTTTCCAGGATTTTACAAAACATGACCTTTTCTTGTCAAACATTCAAAGGTTTGTAAAGAAAGGCTGTCATGGGGACAATACTTGTTTTGCTAATTATAACTAATGTTTCCAAACATCCTTGAAAATGCAGATTCATATTTCTGCAGCCATTGATTGGGTTTTTTTTAATATCTAAATGACTATTTATAAGATTGTGCACAATTTCTGAATAAGACTTTGAAGTTTTGTATTAGTACAGTAAATAATAATGAACATCAAATTTGTTCTCTTGTTCTCAGACTGTATCACTGTAATTAATATTGTAATTATAATTAATATTATAGTTCACCTTTTCAGTATAGAAGTATTTTTTTTTTTAGTAAATCAGCAATTTAGAGTGTTTCAGGAATAATTGATGATGAACTATTTATGTGCCAATGTACTTTGGTTACAAATCTTGTCAAATGGGTATAAATGTAATGAAGATAGTACTACAGTTTTGAATCCTTACTGCTGCTTTCAGCAGTCAGGCTTGGAATTGTTATTCATACCTTGATAAATTTGATAGTACTGTTTAGGCCATTCTGAACTCAGATCTGTACAGAAGGTTGGTGTTTTGTTTGTTGTGGTTTTGTTTGGTGTGTCCTCCCCCTTGTAACACATAAACCCAAATTTGTATTAATAGAAACATGCAGACATGCCTTCTGTCAAATGCCAGTCCAGTAATGTATTGACCTGATACATGTTTCTTAACTGTAATGGTCCAAAAATGATGCTTTTGTAAATTTATATAAATAAAAAGACCCCTGCAATACTAGATGAAACAGGAGGAGGAAAAAGCCAGTAGGATCTTTCCTGCAGAAACATGGAGTTGTTTGTATTTTTGGAGGTATGAGCGGCATTTTGTTATAGCACTGAAGGAAAGTATTTGTAGATGATAGCTGATGAGATTTCATTTGAGGTTCAGTTATCTGGTAATTCTGAGTCTAATTTTGTCTTTTCTATGAACTTCACTAGAGATAGAATAGAATCCACTCCCTTTCTAAAAAAAATATTCCCTATATTTCTTCCCAACTCTATCTTTTTCTCACAGAGGAATTCCTTTGATTTTGGTTCTTTTTTTTTTTTTTTTTTTTTTTTTTTTTTTTTTTTTTTTTTTTTTTTTTTTTTTTTTTTTTTTTTTTTTTTTTTT
>NDXB01021176.1:28199-41582 GCA_002631895.1 Agapornis roseicollis
TTTTTTGTTTTTCCCCTTTCCCCCACACCCCTCCTGTTGACATTAGGCACAGCATTGCTCTGAATTACCAGTATACAAAGTCAGATGTGGTGTCAATGACATGCAGTTAAGTCTGTTGTATAGCCCTGACATTTAGTGCTTATATTATGCTTATATTATGCTGGGTACTTTGGTCTGTGAAGAGCAGGAAATAGTCAGCAAATAACAGAGCAAACAGGAAAACTGAAACAGAAAGAGCACTCATGGAAAAGCTTATAGCAAAGCTTTTCAAACTTGCTAACTTGCCTTTAACAGAGACACCTGTGCGTTCAGTTTTATCGATCCTGCATTACATCATATCTGTTTCTTTCAAGATGTCTGAACTTCTGTCTTATGTTTTTTTTCTTGACCAGTGCTTTTAGGGACCTGGTATATGTTGCTCTACTTTAGTGACAGAACAATATGTTAGGGTCCTGCCTCCAGGACAATGTGGAAGCCTAGAATGATGTCCTAGGATTTTGAAGTTTTACTTGTGTCCCTCTCCATATCCTCTCCCCTAGCTTCTGTGCTGCACAGTTGCAAGAGGCTGTTTCTCCTCCTGTCTTCTTTGTGAGAAGTCAAGTAAAAGAGGAGACAGAAAAGATTAAAATTAACAAACTCACATAAAGGACAGGAGTTCAGAAGGTGCAGTTCCTATCTAAGTATCTGGAGACCTGAGCAGGAAGTAACCAAAGACAGTTACTGATGTTTGCAAGAAGTCAGATAATCAATTAGCAAATATATCCAAGGAAAATTTGGAATCCGGTGATCAACAAGATCCTTAAATCTATGTTTGAAATCTGTATCATTTGCAAGCAGGTCATTCTTGATGTATGATCTCAATTAAAACCAGAGATTTCAAGAATATTTGATTATTTGATGTACAAGCTTATTTCTGAGGTGTTACAGCCAGTTCTTTGTGTTGAGTTGTTCTCTCTCACTTGTGGATTATTCTAGCCAGTGAAACTTATTGTCACACTGCAGCCGTCACCACTGTTGGTAGCATCTTCTCCATTTGTTGCCCTTAAATGGCTGTTTACTCCACTACAGTTTTGGTATATTTTGTGTAAAACCTAGCTGCGACTTCCATTAAGTGAATGCTAGATGACTTTTTTTACGGGAACTAATGCAGCAAAATGTGGTATATATTCTGTCTCATTTAATAAGACAACGACTTTTTGACTTGGCTGTCCACATAGTAGTAGTTCTTGTTTAAGGCAATATATTCAAATCACACATCTGTCTCTTCTGCCTCACACTCTGTTTTTGAATAAACAGAGCTCTTTCCAAGCAGTGCAGAACTGGCAGTGGCTTTGAACTGTCTTCCATGGTATAGTGATGTATCCATGGAGGTTCAGAGAAACTGTGCTTTACAGTATATAGGGCAAAAAACCTTGTTGTAAGGGTCGCAGCTGGCTGTGGGATGGAAGAAGCAAGAACTGTGTTCCTCTTCCTCTTCATTCTCCTCCCACTCCATCAGTCCTGAAATGCAATCTTGTTAGTGTTCTTAGCTGTGGGAAGCATGTTGCTTTAGGTCAACAGCAGAAGGCTCTTTGAAGGCCTCTGGCCTGTGGACCACTGTGGTGATGGAATGGTGGTGTTGATGAAGGTTTTTAAGATGAAGTATGAGCAACCTTTGCTCTGGCTAGCTGCCTTTTCTTTTTGTAATTGAAATTCTGTTAGAAGGTAATTGATAATGATACAACTATATTTCAGTTCCTAGACTTCATTATAGTTTAGCCTGTATAACATCCAAGGTTTTAGTCTTCCACAGAACCAGCCCTCATTTGGAAAATATATTCACTGGAGAATCCTCTGTTTAACTAAATGCTTTAAATGAAAGGAAAAAGTCTCTGTTAAATAATTATCTTCTGTTTGTTTCTATGCTGTCATTGACCATTTAACATAAATGAATGTAGGAGATACATTCAGACTGGTGCTACTCTTAAAATTCTAAAAAGAATTAAATTTAGAGTTTCAAAAGTGCTTCAAACTGTTTTTTCTTTAAAGCCTTTAGGAGGCTTGGGCTAGAAGCGTTTTTCGCTCTTTTAACAAGACTGTTCTTGAGAGCCAGGCAATTTCTTGTAAAATGTAAATAAAGAGAGAAATATCGAGAATGAGGAAAGTTATTCATTCCATAAAACATGTACCTCTTAAGACTTATCCACCGCAGCCTTCAATCTTTTATGAATCAGCCCAGGATGTCTGTGTGCGAACAATGTTGTCCAATAGGTTATTTCAAACATAATGAAGGTGTTTATGATTGGTGGTTAGATTTCAGCTACATAGTATTCTAGCTTTGTACAAAGAACTGTGTGTGATTGGGCTTAATAGCAAGTTTATGTAGTCAAAGCTCATACAGTTTCTGATGTGCACAACTTGAATTATTTAGAATTTTTAAAAGTTCTTCAAGAATATATTTTGAAAACAAATATTATTTTCCTATTCTCAATTAGAATTTTTATAAGGATTAGAGAAGTACTAAATGTGTTTTTTGGTGTGTACTGCTATTGATTTAATGTGATTGTAAGATAGCTTAAATATAGTACTATAAAAATGTTTTGATTTGTGTAAACTGAGGCCAGATGTTTGTATCAGAAGTGTGTTTGGACTTATATTTGATCATTTCAGATCCCAAATATGAAGGTGCGTAAAATTAAATTGAAATTTCTAGGGTTGAAAAGAAAGATCCTGTAAGTGAACAGAAACAAAACTCAAACTGTCAAAAGTTCAAAATTTAAATAAAACCAGGCTCTTTTCACTTTCTTTCCTCAGTCTTTGAGCTCTTTTCCACATTTTAAATGATGCAGTAAATACCACGTAGTGATTATGGACTATGATATCAGTTACTTCTGTATAGTAGAAATGCTTTTATCCATTCCATCCCCTCTCTTCTTCAAAATCTTAATCTCTGCTGCCCTGTGGTTTCTTCTCTATGGAGTATCCTTGTTATAGATTGTGTGTGTTGGGCAGTGGACTTGCCTCAAATAGTGGAGCAAAAGTCATAGTCTTTGTGTTGACTTCTTTTCATGACTGTAATATTTTTGGGTATATCTGTAATCAAGTATGGTATTCTAAGTTGAGAATGAAGGGGAGAAAGAGTATTATGTGTTCTAAGTAACTATAAACAGTTAGGAAAAGTGTATTTTGTATTTATAGTTCAGCTGTGGGGAAATAACCACTGGATGAAAAATGTAAAGAACTTTGTGCACTTACTGGCTAATGGATGTCAGGCAGCGTGGTGATTTGCCTGCTTTATGGTTATTGAAAAATAATATACAGTGATTATGCAGATTTGACACCCAAACAGTCTGTGGGGAATAGCATAAACGCGTGTGTGTGGAGAAAGCTATAATTCAGTTTCAGCATAATTCTGATACAAAGTGGAGCTGAAGCAAGCTGTACTCTTAACAGTGTTGAAGAGACAACTTGCAGTCTTGGCATTGTGCTGTCTTGCACATACTGCTACAAAATAGGCTCATAGACAAGCTCACAGTGCGTAGAGCATACGTGATGGGTTATACAGTTGTCACAATGAGCTTGGTAGCTCAGAAAGTATGTATGCTGGTGTATCTCTGGGCAGAACATTTTGCAGAGGTTCATAACTACATGTGTACAAGGTCTTCTGTGTAAAGGTGCTGTTGAGCTACTGGTTTCCTTACAGGAATTTATGGGGACTGAGCATGTTTCTAAACCAGACAGGTATTTTAGGGGAAAATAAATTTAATCAGAAACTAAACTGCAGGCACCTAAGTGAGTAGCTGCCATATCAGAGAGACTGCCCTCTCTCCCTTCAACTCTTGACTATAGGTGCTGTGAAGTAATAGAGATGTACTATTAGTAATGTGGTGGTATTGAGGAATTTCTGACTAAGGTTCAAGTTGTCTTTCTGGTGCATAGACACACATTAAAAACACAGTACCTGCTCCCCAAGAGTGTTCAGTATAAACACAGAATTAGAGACATTTTTCACCTTTAACTATAAAACTATCATTGTCCTGGAGATATTACTGTGCAGCTCAGCATAGGGTTTATTTTTGGAGGAACTGAAGAGAGCAAACTCTGGGGTATTTTTAGAAACAGAAGACTAATAAATTATATGCATGGACAATTGCAGCTGACAGGTTACAATCCTGGCACCAATTTACATCTAATAGTCTGGCATGCGTTTTACCTCTTAATACTTTCATGAAAATTCTAGAATATCATCAGAAACAGACAAATAAAAATGATTATTGGCTAAAAAAGTTGGAGTCCATTTCTTATTCCATAAAACTGACTTATGAAAAGGCTATGACAGAAGGTTATTTCATTCACAGATAAATCTGCTCCCTGGGGCAGTGTCCATGCCTGGTGGGAGCTGTGTGCTGGCTGATATAGGGACAGGGTCAGCTTTAGGAAACAGTACCAAGAAGACAGGTATGTGGAGATTCCAGTTAGGCTCTTTCAAATGGGCAGCATATGGATGAAGGTGACTGATGGGTTTATTGCGTGGATGAAAGCTCTTGAGTTCAAAGCTGTGCTGTATAGCTGGATAATGACTACAAAAGACATGTCCATCTTCACTCTGAGCATCAAAAACTTTACACTGCTTTATGTCTACCAGCAGTTTTCTCCTAATCAGATAGAACAGCAGAGCTGAACCTTGTGTTTTGGGTGGGAAAAATACAGAAGACTATATAGGATGTATTATTTTAATACTGAGATACATCAGGGCCTTCTTTATCCCCTCCCTAACTTAAAAATAAAGTCTAAAGTAATTTCTCTTTCACAATGGTCTTTTGTGAAGAAGGGAGGAACAAGAATGCCCTATCTGCAGTAAGCTGATATATGTTATAGTTTCCATCAAGGATTTCAGAATGGTTAGGCTGACTTCTGCTCAGATGTTAAATTGAGAAAAAGCTGCATATGTAGAAATTTTGGCATTCTTTTCTTAGCAAATTTTTTAGTAGCAAGAAGGAAGATGTTAATTCAGAAAATGTTTACTAATTAGAGAATCTGTCACTGGTGTTTTGCACATCGGTCCTGACATTGTATCCTGTCACTTCAGGATGGGGTTTTGTAAAAGAGCCTGACTCAGGCTGGAGAGTTTGTCCCCTCTGCTCTGGAACCATCATGTTCATTTACTTACACAGAAAGCCACATTGGAGCAATGCTAGTCAAAGGTTAAAAACCCATGTAGAAAGCCAGTCTTTTAACTGCCCAGCTCCTTAAATGCATTGTGCCCCCATGCCCCCAGGGACTAAAATCTTGTGTTTGCAGTTGGACTTCTGCCAGGAACTATTAATTGACACTATGGGTTTATAGTCATAATAAAAAGGACATGTGTGTACCGATTACGTGTTATGTATCTGAGTTAAAGGTGAATGTTGAGGGCAAGGTTTTCAGTAGTTTGCTATCTGGAAGCTACCAGTTAAGTATCTAAGTGAACATAAGGCTTTTTCAAGCATTCAGAGGCAACTGTTGGCCTTTTGAAAGCATGTCACTTTTGGTTCGGGCTTAAATATCTGTTTGAGTGATGTAATAAAGAAATCTAAATGAATTCAACTACTAATATATGCTTTTGCATATATTTAGGAAAAAAGGGAACACAGTGATTGGAGCCAAAAGCTTACCACCTGTGTTCATGTTAATCTTGATGATATTCATACCAAATGATGCATAGGGGTGCAGGACTTGGTTTGCTCGTTGTTTTTTAAAAGGGGAGAAGATGAGGCCTGTATGTGTGAGGGAGAAAAACAAGCAGTCCTGTCAGTCCTGATTAGTTCTGAATCATTGATAATTTTCATAGAGGATGACTAACAAAGAATTTCAGTTTACCTTTCAAATAGTGGTTATAAGCAGTAAGAAGCTCCAAGTATCTTCTGTGGTTTTTTTATTTTTGAATTGGTATCTTAAGTGCCTTGTGCCCACAATCCCAAGACAAGTAACATTCAATGTGTGAAACAGAAAACCAGTTGCAATATGTTATTTTAAACTGAAGCCTTATAGCAGAAAAGAGGGAAAAAAAGATATTTGTAAGAAATTTCAAGAGGTGCAGTTTTGAGTTAAGGCCAGAGTGTCAGTTTATTAATCCTCTTAAATCTTTGATGGAATAGTAAACACTGTTTTTTGCATCTGTAAGCTGCCATTTGTTCTCAGCTTCTTTCCAAGATTATCCAAAATTATTTTGATGATCCACCGCTGTACATCTAAAGCTTAAACCACTGAAATGATTATTCTTATTTTTGAGGGGGTTTATTTTTTTGTCCTGGACATAGAAAGTTAACACTGTGTAATGCAAGTTGTCACCAGTGTATTATTTTAAAGTTTTAAAACTTAAGAGCATCTTTTACATTAGAGAAAATAGTCATTTAATGGAAACTGTTTATTTGAATACAAGCCCTGAGTGTGCAGGAGACATGTTAGTAAGTCACTGACATATGGATGTGATCGCTGTTTCCTTTGACCAGATTTGGTTTCTGCAGAGTGCGTGAGAAGGGAAGATAAATTTTGTCCTAGTAATACTCTAGTGACTCATAAATAAATGGTTACCCTTTGGTGCTTACAGTTTTCATTAAAGCGGCCTGAGCTTTGTTATTGACACCATAGGTTGCCTATTCAGGGAAATGCAGTAAAATTTATCAGTGTGCTTTCTACACCTAATAAATCATCCAAACAGGGAACCATATGGCAGATAAGACCTTGAAAATGTGGCTTCAGCATGTGAAGAGTCAAGTTGCTGAAATCTTGAATGATTACAGCTCGTGCATTTTCCCCTGGAATATCTTATAGTTATTTTACATGCCATTTTCTTGTTCACCCTATTGCCTCTTTGTCTCTCTCTCCCTCTCTCTTCCCCCCTTCTTTTTCAGCAGAACTGTGATTTCAGAAAAAAGTCGAAAGCAGATAAGACATTTTTATAATGCCTCACTGGTAGGAGGAAGAGGGGCAGGGAGGAGCACAGACTGATGGGAAAGGATGATATATGTGGCGGCTGTGTCCCAACTCTCCTCTAGCCCATTGTCATTAATCATGGCTATTAGTTTTTTCAGAGCTGCCTTGCCTGCACAGTGCCTCAGAAAAGCCATTGTTTTTTCATACCATGGTCCAGGGAAAGCAGTGGGGGGTATGGGGGGGTGTGGACAGGACCTTCTATGGCACTTGTTTCTCCTGTCCGCCTGAATTATTTTCTTTTTTTTTTTTTTTCCCCTTTTTTTTTTTCCCTTTTTTTTCTCACCTTTCCTCAAAGGGAAAAAGATCTCAGTTGGCTGTTTGTACTTGCATGTAACCACTTATCTGGTGACATAAACACAGGTCGGGCAATTGTAATACATATTCACTGACTAGTAGCTTTAGTACACACTCCGCCTTTCTTAAGGTGATTTTTTGAATAATGCTGTAGATGACTGGACTTGGACACCTTATAGTCTGGGGGCATCAGCAGGAAGTGGAGACTTATCTGTGGCACATTTTAAAAGAAATATTTTCAAATCTTGGTGGTTTCCCTTCCCCTCTCCTCCCCCCCCAGTTAAAAAGACAGTTGTTGTCTAGAATTGGTATGGTTCTGCAGCTGCTGTGTCCTTGACTGCTTCTTGGTTAGGCATAGGTTGAAATTAAAATCTTCCCTTAAAAGTGCCCACCCAGTAAAAACAAAAGCAAGTGAAGAAAAACCCCATAACTTTCATACTGGCTAGGGAGATTCAAATACAGTCAAATCAAGCAGTTGTAAAAAGTTTGCTTTCAAAACATTTAAATTGAGTTTATTATTTTTAAAAGAGCTTCACAAATGTGTTCTGTGTAAAATATACGAACAGCGCTGCTGGTAATAGCATTTAAACATTCATGGGTTAGCAGCTGAGGTTCAGCAAGGGTTTATACTTTGGAAACTCAGGCATGTTACTTGTAATAGCAAAAGAAAACTTATTCTTCAAAGCTACAAATTTTGATTAAGTTCTATTACAGAGAAAAATAGTGTATTTGGAAATGATTAATTTTTGGCTTTTAGAACATTACAATAGCAACATAGGTGTATGATCTAATTACACTTCTGCAGAATAAAAGAAATGAAATGTTAAAGCTTTCAATCCTGAAGCAGGTGGTCTTCCTGCTTATATTTTCTCCTACACAATAAAGCAGTAATGGCTGGAAAATTAAGGATATCACAAACAGTCAGTGGTGGCTTGTGAAGAAGGTACTAATTGGTTAAAATATTAAATACTATCTGTATCTGTCTCTTTGAATTAAATGTCACATTGATCCTCATGATTATAAAAGTCCGTGTTCCTTGATGCCTGTGGAGTTAAGAGACAACTTCAGGAAATGGATAAGAATAAAACTGCTTTTTTAATCACTGCTTTAGAGAACTTCAGCATTTGAAACTTTAAACCAAGTACTTCTAACCAGCAGGTGAAGATGAAGCCATGCTCTAGGGTAGCAAACCAGTAGTGCTCTATGAAAGAAAACAGATCTTGATATCATAATCCATCTTTGGTACAAATTTTTTTTTTCTTCTTGCAGAATTGTCTTTATTATCATCAAAAGCCTCAGATTTTTAGAGCAAGTGTGCTTCTGACAGACCTGCTCCACTGCATACTTGGCTACAGCTTCTTGTGAAACTTCTCCTGTACTTAAGTGATTGGATTTCCTTTTTTCTCCCTTCCTTTTTTGCTAATGTCTCTGTGGAAATATATTTCTGTATGAAGCCCTCATAGCTTCGTGTGCTTAACTTCCTTATGAGCACGGAAAAGGAAGGTGGGCTCTTGAACAGTTTTCTGTAGGTTGAGCAATGTGTAGCTGTTAATATTGTACTCTAGGAATACAGCCTCTAGGGAGATTGGTTTTGAAAACTTGGTTTCTGTGGTTGCCTTAGTTATGCCAGCATGGGATGATTAAAATTCTTCTGCAGAAAAAAGCCTTTTTTGACTATGCTTTAAGACACCTATCAGCAATGGTTTGGGCCTAGGGTTACAGGGCCCTTGATTTAATAAGAAATTTATGCCATTTACTTTTCTAGAGAAACTAGAAGACTGGCGATTTTAGTTCAGATGGTATTAGGGGAGATTTTGTTAAGTTGAAGTTTCCACTGAAAGTATTAGGCTGTGGGTGTGATCATGTCTGGTTTGCCTGGAGCCAACAAATGGGTATGCAAAGATGTTCTCCATGGTTGAGTGGGCTCTCTGCTTTCTGCTCTGTTTCCTGATTTTTTTTTAATTATTTATTATTTATTTTGTCAAAAATAAAAAAATAATCAATACTTTTGTCAAGTAAACAAATATATGTTTTGGTTAAGATTGTAGTCAGTATAAATCTTTAAAAAGGATTTGGAACTAATTTAGGCTTTAGTATTAAGGTGTATGTTTCAGCTACCTGTCAGTACCTGAAAGAGGGTTTGGTGAGTGAATTGACCTGATACATCAATATTTACAATCTTGACATAAGATTTTGTGTTTCCTTCCCAAAAATGTGGTATAGAATTAGCAAACGTTTGCTAACTTTTTAGCATGTTGAGTGTTTTTCTTTCCCATGTTCATATTTTCCTTTAGTTTTGTATGATGCTGAGCTAGTATAGCATGGCAAGGTGAGGCTTCGGTTCTTCTGCAGATAACTATTGCCATTTCTGTGGGCTGGTGTTTGAGTAAAGGGTTTCCATAAGAATATTATGACATCTCTTAAATATAAACCCACTGACTGCATTTCAAGTGTCTCTGTGGTAGCTGTATTCCCTGAATTGCATACCTTTTGCTTCCAAACTTCACTTCAGTGCTGTCAATGCACTTTTAAATCTTCATCTTATTTGGTTACTTTTTTCTCTGTTTTTTCCTCTTATTGTCTTCTCCAGACTCTTGTCTCTTGCTTCTCCTGTCATAAGGAGATTGCCTAAGACAAGATAACATGTACTCTGTACTCTTAGTCCTTCCTGCAGTTAATCTTCTCATTTTCAACATCAGGAAGGAAAAATCACAGAAGCATGACTATTACCAGATTCACTTCCATCCTGTGGCTGAACATCAGTCAGCTGGCATGGGAGATATATTCTTTTAATAAACCAGCCCCGGTTTATCAGGAATTTTCAGAGAGGAAACTGTGTTTATACATGCCTAATTCCTTATTCAGTCTTGGTCCTCCACCTTCTTAACACCTGGGCACAGGTATGATTTCTTATTTCAGAAATAACAATTTAGAATATATTACAGATTATCTTGTGGTAGCAATAAAGAAGAGTGTGGAAAAATCAACCAAATCTTTTCTCCCTTTAGAGACAAATTATTTTATTTCTGTGTGATGAAAGAAATATCTGTGCATGGTGGTACAGGGTACAGTAATCAAAATAATGCATAGAAAATAGCTTTACATTTTTAAAATTAATTTGCTTTAATAGCTCACCAATTTGATGGTATTCCAGTCACTGAGTAAGGAGTCATGAGGAAAAGCCCTAGTAACAGTGGCCTGTGTCTACTACTTGCTTTTTTCCTTATTTTTTATTTTTTTTAATGACATCCATCTAGCTTGTGGAATATTGTTCTTTTGGTTTAACTAATACCTTTATTTTTATTTTTTTTTACCACAGAATTCTCTAGTGATGAACAGTAGTGAAATTATTGCTATTATTATTACATTAAATCAAGGTAAAAATTAAGCCACAAAAGATTTGCCTTGGCATATCAGAGGAACTGGAAGCCTGAAAGAACATGGAAATAAATAAATAATGTTATTCTGGTAGTATGTCTACAAAGCACTGTGTGCAAGCTTTTCTACAATTTTTATTTTCTGCAAAGTCATATGTTTTTAGCCATGATTGTGGTCTGTGCCAAATGGTTCACCTTGTCTTGTGTAATGAGTATAAACAACTGGTCACTGCACTGACCAATGAAGCTAATAAAGATATATGGCACTGTGCTTGCTTAGGGAGTCACATACACAGTCTCAAACTGTATGTGACATTTATACCGAAGTAACATGGTTGCAAACTCTCTCACTCTCTGCTTACAAATTCTGAAGAAGAACAAACTATTTGACTGATGGTTTGTTAAATTTAATATGCTTAGCAAGTGAAATTATTGCCTACTCTAATGCTGTGTAATTATTAAGATACACTGCTTTTAAAAATACCAAGTGAATAATATTGATTTAGTGAACTGCTATTTAGAAAAATGCCAGCAAAGGAGGAATATTTTATTTTAGCTGCCTTAGAGCTGTAATGGGTCTGTACTGAGATATGCATGTGGAAATAAATTACGCACAAGGTAAACTATTTCGTTATACAGTACCCATAATATTAATTAAGCTGTAATTTTACCAACAAAGCTTTAATTTAACAAATAAACAGGAATCATCTGTATGGTTCTTTGCAATATACAACTTTGGGGCTGTAATAAAACATTCAGGAGCACCTGCAATTAATTTTAAAGCAAATAGTGTGACTAGCAACTTTAAAGGGTAATTGTAATTTATAATTTATTTATTTGACTCATACTGGATATAATTACAGTTATAATGCATTATTATTTTCATACAAATGTTAGATCTATCTAGTTTACATATAAAGTGGGCAGATTGGTGTAATAATAACATATATATTTTCTAGTCTTAACAACAACATGCAAAGTAATAGATACAGATGGACCATTGTCAGCCGGAGCAGTTCAAAAGACACTTTAGCTCACATTAAAATAGATGCATGTATTTTCCCTTTATCAAGACATTTATGCTGTGTTCAGAAGTTCTGCAAATGCCACATTTACACAGTAAATCTCCTAAACTGTTGGAGTGACTGGGTGATATTTGCATTGGAGTATCATGTCTTACCAATGTTGCTGGAAATGTTAAAAGTGGGTGATTGTGGCTGTCCTGGTTGCCATTTTTTTAAAGAAAATTTTCAAGACCATTACACTTCTCAAATTCTATTTATGATTTTTATTTTTATTTTTGTGTAGAGAAATAGAACTGAGAGAAATACCACTGCAGAAAAAAGGAAGCAATTATGTGGGCCTGTTTTGCGTGTGGCTAACAGAATGCTGAAGTGGCAGATTTGCAAATTTGTAAGCGAGAAAAGCTTCGTGTTCATCTTTATCAGCCAAAGTGGTTTCTTGTTAGCTGAGCAGCAAGCTAGAAAGCGACTGATTTTGACAACATAATTTACATCTTTGTATAAAACTATTGCTGGCAGCCGAACTAATTTGCACTGGATTAGGTTGTTTGTCTCTGCTGCTGACTAACCATGCAATCTATCAGGGACCGTTTTCAAATATCACTTTTCAACTGTGCCCTTGAGAGGAGGAATTGATCGGGAATATACAGAGCAAAATTACTCCAATAACTTTATAGAAGAAACAATTACTGAGTCATACAGATGTGAATAATTCTGAAAAGCTGAAATAAACGTAATGAATTTAGCTGTGTGGCTATCTTTAATGTACATGCCCAATGTATTAACATAAAACACACTTCTGTTATTTTCCTGTTACTTTGAACCTGCAGGAAGGTTTGCAGTGTATGTGTAGGTACTTAAGTACACTAGCCTTCTAAAATACAGTCTGATCTGTGTTTGTGAGATCATCTTTTCTCTTTTCTTTCAACCACACTTTGCATTTCCTTCCTATAGAACACACAGGAGTGTTCTCTGTTGTGCAAGCGCAGAGTAACTATGTCAGCTTTTCCATTGAAGTTGTTAGTTTGCATTTGATGATATATAACAAAAGGAAGTGCTAACAATATGAATCCATGCATAATTTGTCATATATTCTGCATATAAACATAACACCAATTTTATAATGGGGAAAAAATATGATTTTTTTTGTTGGTTGTTGTTGTGAATGTGGCAGTGTTTTCTTTCTCTGCTTTAAGATCATGGATGATAGAATAATATAAGGGAGGAAAAACTATTTTTGCAACTGATAACCAGTCCTTAGTCGTTTATAAGATGCTCTAGATTAGCTAGCAAACAAAAAACCATTAAGCACCTATTATTTTAAAGCAGTGGATACATTTTTCATCACATTTCTCTGATGAATTTTCATTTGTGCATCCTGCTGGAGGTAATTAATTGCTTTCAGTTCAGAGGAGTAATAATGCAATAAATTATGGTGGTATTTCTTGTCAGGGAAGAATCATATTGCTGCTTCCTTACTAAAGCAGGACTAATAATAATCTAGCTGGACTCACAGACTCTAGAAAGTACATGTACTGTTAAAATTCATGTAAGGAATCAGAAGACTACGTATTCTCTAGAATTACATTAAATATATGACTCTTCTGTGTAAAAGTGTCCCTTGTAATGACAACTGATGCTGATGCTGTGTCTTCATGTATATTCCTTTTTTTTTTTTTTTTTTTTTTTTTTTTTTTTTTTTTGTTTTTTTTTTTTTTTTTTTTTTTTTTTGGGAA
>NDXB01021176.1:41634-73006 GCA_002631895.1 Agapornis roseicollis
TTTTTTTTTTTTTTTTTGTTTTTTGTCACCTTGGGCATGGTACTTAACCTGCCTATGCTCAGTGAAAAAAAAGATGATGGTACGGGCATTCACATTAACATTTAAGTTGCTTGATAATGTGAGAAACAGGCATCCAGGTAAGTTTACTGTTTCGTGGTTATTGATGAGTATATCTGCTAACATTATTTGTTCAGATTGCAGAACTATAAAGAGAATTATTTCTGATAACATTGTCATATCAAAATAGTTACTCAAAATGAAAGATAAGTTAAATAACACTGTTGTTTTGGTTGTGTTTCATTTGAAGAAGAATGGAGAAATGTCTAGAGAAAGGATGTTCCAATGATAGCTATTGCAGAGCTGCTAGGCAGAGTGTCTACTGCTTAATAATAATAATGCCTTCTTACCATTAAGATAGCTTGCAACCACACTGTGGTTTCCAGGCTTGCATCCTGAGTGGGCTGGCAGCATGTAACAGAGTGATGTTGCAGCATCTCAGTTGGCAAGGCATGCAGCTGTGGTAGCAGTAGGTCCTGTGGCTGGGAGCTGCATCGTGGTGGACAGAACGTCCCCATAGCCAGAGGAACGCATGGGAGAGGATTCCATGGGGAGTTTCCATGGAGGATAAAGAAACTAGCAAATGCTAGGAATTGTTCAAGAACTCTCTCCTAGAAGCACAAAACCAGCCTACCCTCTTTAAAGGTAGAGGAAGTGGACAGAGCAGGAAACCCCCTAGGCTTAACTGTGAGCTTCTGAGTCTGTTCAAAATTAAAAGAAAAGTGTGCCAGAAATGGAAACAGAGATGAATACCTGTTGAGAACTACAAAGGCATTGCCAGGGTGCACAGAGATGCGTTAGAAAATGAGTTAGAAAAGCAAAAACTCAGCTCAATTTGAAATCTTCCAGAGATGTCAAAAACTGTAAGAAAGGGTTCTTCAGGAAGGTAAACGACAAACAGAAACAGAGCAGGATGTATTTGCCTCCTGTTAAGGAGAGATGAATTAGTCACCAACAGCACTGAAAAGGCAGAGATTCTCAACACTTTCTTCACCTTGTGTCTTTAGCAGCACTGATGGGCTGCAGGACCTTGGAACAAAAATCCAGGCTGATGCAAATACACATCCACCATCAGTGAAGGAAGACTTGGCATGTGAACAGTTACAGGAGCTTGAACCCTACAAATCTATGGGCAATGACACTTGAGGGTGTTAAGAGACCTGGCTAATGTTGTTGCAAGGCTGTTGCCTATAATCTTTGAGAAGTCATTGAGACTGGGGGACATCCCAGAAGACTGGAGGAAGGCAAATACCATCCCATCTACAAGAAGGGCTTAAAGGAGGATCCAGGAAATTGTAGGCCCAGCAGTCTTACTTCAGTTCCTGAGAAAGCCATGGAACGAATCCTCCTGCTATCATAAGACAAATGAAGTGACTGGGTAAAGCCGGCAGGAAAAATGAAGGGCAAATCATGCTTGACTAACCTGATCTCCTACTCCTACAATGAGGTAACTTGCCTGGCTGATGTGGGGTGAGCAGTGGACATTGTCTACCTGAATTCCTCCAAGGCTTTCAATGTGGTTTCCCACAGTCTTCTCCTAGAGAAAACGGTGCATTATGGTATAGATAAGTGGTTTGTGTGGTGAGCAGGTACTGGCTGACAGGATGCACCCAGAAAGTGGTGGCAAATTGCTGCTTTTCCAACTGGCAACCTGTCACTAGTGGGGTCCCCCAGGATTAATATAGGGCCCAGTGCTGTCTAGTATCTTCATAAGTGATCTCATTGGAGGTGAAATGACAGGTGTTTTCTTGTTCCTGCTCTGTGAATATAGTGCTCATGTAAGAAAATTACTTAGCTTGCAAGAAACCTATACCAGAGGTATTGAGAAGTAATTGCTACGTTTGGCATTCAGCTCTGCCAATGCTTGCTGTGTTGGCCGATGTGATTTCTTCCAGTTTGGGGTCTTTTGCTAAGAATTACCAGATAAGCTGAATGATTATTCAGGGAATGGTAGGCTTATAATGAAATCTGAGTGACAGGAAGAGATCTGGCATTTCATTGTCCCTTTTGACCTAAGCAGGGTTTTAGCTTGACCTTCGAGCTTAGAGAAGCTTTTGTACTAGAACACTTTTTTACTTGTGTTGGCTCTGTGGTTGTGTGCAGAAAAGGTAGGTGCTTGAATGGGATTCTTAGGAGTTGAGAGGAGCAGCGCTGCTGTCCTTTGTGGGTTTTTGTTTGCCTGTCTTTTTTGGGAGGGGGAGATGGGGTTGGGTTTTTTTAATGAAAAATTATTACTTCTTTCATGCCACTGATGCCTGTATTTGCTTGTATTTATGCAGCTAATATCCTATTTAATTGTGAACTGAGTGGGACATTATGAAATAAAAATCCCCAACCTGTAGTGTTTCTTTTCTGTGTATGCTTGCTGCATTGTGTGTATTCCTTTTACCGTCTTTCCACACAAGATTCAACTTGGGTTTTTCCCACCAAGCGGTTGCCTACTGGTTTTGTTTTAACAAAGGGAACTTACAAGATGAAAGCCTTCAGAACTAGCAACATAATTTGTCAGCTTGTGTGGAGAATACCACATTTCCCATGCCAGTTTTCTGTGAGAAAGTTACCTGAGAGAAGTGAGCACAGAAAAAAACATTTCCCCTTTTTTCTGACATGAAGGTGGGAGAAGTACACAGTTGCAGTGAGAATCCTACATTAGGTATTGGCAATCTACTATAAATGGCCATTCCTTCTGTGTTTTCCTTCACTCTACCTTTTGGACTGTTACAGAAAACAGTACTTTCAAATGGAACACAGATTTTTGAGATGTTCCCCACACCTGCCAAGATTTATTTTCCCTTTACCAGCTCAGAGTTTCATGTAGATGATAGAGTGAAAACCCTTCCTTCCCTCTGTTGTATTACATCTCTATGGACAATCTATATACAGTGTTAAGTTCAGCAAAGAGGCTGGAGCAGCACAGCTTCACTCTTATTGCAGGTGAGTCTTCAAATTTCATCATATTCTTTTGAGATTGGAAATCCCCTGCCCCAACTCCCCCCATTTCATCCTTATTTCTGGCTTGCTAGCTATGGTGGTAGCAATGCTTCTTTTGGGCTTATGACAGTAATTTGGTATTTACTTGGTGAGTACGTCTGCAGTCAAAATACCCAATTTGCTTCGTTCCTCACTTTCAGAGAAGGGCTTTAGTTGATAGGTCTTTTGTTTAGTAACATCCCTTCACCTGAGTTACTGAAAAAACCCCAAGTTTTTAGATCCTTGGGTCTCAACCTAACAGGGGTACTGCATAGCATCAACCTTCCTGGTGACAAATTGTTCCCTCCTTCTATATAGTACTATATGGCACTAGAGAGCTGAGGGCATTAGACAAAGTATTTGTCACAAAGGTGCTATCACTTGACTGTCTCTGTTAATAGGCTTGGTGGCAATTTTAAAGGTAGGTAAGACTTTACTCAACTGTTCCAATTCTTTGCATGGTGCAAAGCTTTCCCCTTTCACTACCTCCAAACTGAGCAGCTGTTAATAATTTTAACTTTTGAGATAATTATAACTCTACTTTTAGAGTGGTGAAAAGGTGCATATTGCGGAAAAAGTTGTTTTTTCCATCCCATACCAGAGAGAAAGCCAGCAAATATTTATACAAGTCTTTCTGGGGGTACTAGCAGGTTTAAGAGTGCCTTTAGGAAATGTCTTGGTAAGAAGGTCTCATCTAAACCAAATCATTTTGAAAGCGCAAATCATCAACAAGTAAAATAATACAATTATATACTATAAAAAAAAATGGCTGTCATCTTGACTGCTTTGTGTGCTGAGAGGGGCACTGCTAGGTTGGTTCTTCCTTCTGTCTGTAGTGTACTCTTCACCTGATAACTCATTTAGGATATCAGGCACTTTGACTGGTGTTTGACGGACTTCTGCTGCTGCGGTATTGTTGAAAAGGGAAAATAGGCTGGTGAGCAGTTACTTAGGCTTGTGAGTGCATTCTGTCATGCAATTTGTATGTCTGTTTAGTGCCTAAGTACACATATGGAGGCAGGGTGCAGAAAGTGTTAAATCACAGGATGGCATATTCCAGTTTTGTAGCACAGACAAAAGAGAGAACTTTTTTCCAAGTAGATTTGAAAGTTAGTGAACTGGCCAACTCCAAAATTCTGTGACATGTCAGCCAGAATGGGTTCCTCTGTGAAGAGTGCTAACTCACCTGTCTGCAGTTCATAGGTCTTAAATTTTCTCTAGCTACTAGTGAGGCTTCTTGCTAATCATAAAATGACTCAGGAAAGAATGTGGAAACAAGACTTCAATTGTACCCATACCTTTGACAGAACATGGTTGCCCTTACTTTATTGATAGATGTCAGATAAGTTAGCAAGCCTAGTATTTTCAGTTACCTAGATACTGAGTTAATTAATGGTAAGAATCTGACAAGTTGCTTTTTTACTGTTTTCATAAAATTACAGCCTTTTTTCTTGGTATGCATTGCTTTTTAATCTGTGATGGTTTTGAGCAGTGAGATCTGCATTACCTTACTGTGTAGAAATATTCTATTGCTTTTCTGATCCAGCTTTTGAGCCTCCTAAAAATGTTACCTCATCCTCTAACTCCTACTTTGTCAGTGAGCAAAAGATCCCTTTTTTTCCACAAAATAAATCTATTCTGTGACTGCTCATTTTAAGACTTAGGCTGAGCATTGTCCCTGGAGTGTGGAGCATATAGAATGGAGAAATCTTCCTGGGTTGCCAAAGCTTTCATTTTGTGAACATGATAAAATTAGGCACTGCTTTAAGTCTGTCACTTCCCTTCTTCTCCCACGGTCTTAGTTCCATAATAAGTTTCAATCCCAGTGCAGTGTTGTGAAGGTGTACAGTTACCAAAGCTGATATGTTAACACCTTCAGGAAAAAATATAGGTTAAGATCCTGTAATAATTTTGAAAGTTGTTGTAGCTTGATGGATATTCACAGTGAACAGGCAAAACCTGAGCTTTCTTGGTGTTGTCTACACTGCAGAATGCATAGAACTAGTGAGATCCTGAGCTGTTGGAAACCCTGTTAAAGTCTCCTGTGGATTAGGTGGAATGAGGATACTTCATATTGGCAAAACAACATCCATACACAATGCTCTTGTGATGGATGCACAAGACCAAAGATCAAAGATGCACAAGATCAAAAGACTCCTGGGTCTTTTTCCTTTCTTCTTTATTTTGCCTTGTGATGTGAGCTTTTCAGAGATGCTCCTTTTCCATGGTGCTGGAGGAGCTGACTAGAACCTAATCTTATTTGGCCAGTGTGGTTAGCCAAGGGCTTGCCGTTGCTAGTCAGTTTGGTCTCAACACTGACCTTACCCTAGGCTCTTTAATCTGTCATGCTGTCATCTCCAATGGCATCAGTTAGGATCTGTTTGCCAGGCTGATTGTTGCTAATTTTCTGCTAGCAGTTGTATCAAAATCTTATTCTGACAAAGAAGGTTCTTTAATCTTGTTGTTTATGCAGACAAATAGTTAAAATTTCACATATAAAAAGATTAAATATTGTAATCGCATAATTAGAAAAATGTTACATGATTTAACATAGCATTTTTCTATTTATATAAGTGACAACTAATGGTTTCTTTTTTTTCTCCTAGCTTTAGGAAAGATTCTTCAACTTTGCAATTTTAAAACATTTTCTCCTACACATGTCATTGTTCTTTTTAATAGGATCTGCCAGAACAACGCTGAGCAAAAGCTCTGCATTTTCACATTATTATCTCATTGTCTATCCCTAGTGTTATAGCCTTACTGCGACTTCCTAACTAATCAGCTATTTCAACTTTCATTCCATAAGCTTTATGTCTGAGTGTAATTAAATGAGCATTAAGTCCTTTTTTTACTAGCAAAGCCTGAAAGTTCTGATATTACAGTAATAAGTGTGAAGTGAATTTTGAATGGCATTTATATCCTTTCATGGGCTCTAAATGTTTGATTTGCATAACTAGTTAAAATGATATCAGAGCAGCATATTGATTTAATTCCATCTCAGAAAACTGTTAATTAATAATGATAATAAATGTGTCAGTCCTTTATTATCTGCTTTGAATTGGTGATGATGTCTATATTAATACTACTTCAGTAATAGACCTCTGCTGGCTATTGTTGGCAAAGCTTTGACGGCTTGAATAACTAGCAATCAGAATTTATAAAATTTATTACAGATCAGATTTTAAAAGAATAGTCATTTTATCACATGTGTAATTTTATTAACACCTACTGCTTAACATTTTATTTAAATAAATCACTAAGAACAGAAACTGGCAAGGCTTTTGAACAAAGAAGAGGTTTTAATTTCTTAAATATTTTTTGTCCTTGCAAGTTAGACTTTTAATGAGTGAACACAATCTCTTCATGTAAAAGAGAGAACTGAAAGAACTGTGTCAACTTCAGTTTTCCTTAACACTTCAACAGGAATATCTTTAAAAAGCCTTCAGTACACCTAAGGTTATTTTGTGAAAAAGAGATGCCTGGTCAGTAAAGGTTTTCTTTTTATTGCTGTTACTTTGCTATATAATTTTTCTAACATTGTTATGATATCTGTTATTTTGATTCCTTATATTAGAATGAAATTAGATTATCCCCTATTCATTTTGGTAGCACTCTTCAGTGTTTAAAATGGAATTGGTTTAAGGTCTTACTTTCCTTCTTCCCTTTTGAAGACTGTCAAAAGAGTTGTTTATTCATGCTACATAAGACTGGATTTTGGTTCCTTTTTCAACAAGCAATGTTGACTGTCCTAACATTCAGCACTGCGCTACCTTACAGAACTGCATTACAAGTGACTAGAAAGGAAAGCACTCAGTGTTTGGCAGTAGATATTGTACAGTACTTTCCTTTATAGATGAAATATTTAGGAAGCTGACTTTGGAGGCATTGGATTTGGTTTGCAGGGACCCTTAAAGTATGCCTTGAATTAACCCTTTTGAGAAGAATTTAAAAGCTCTATAAGGGCTTCCAAACCTGGATAAGTAGCATCAAATTTCTGGAGAATTCTTGCACAACAAGACAGCTGTGAAAACAAAACTTTTTTGTTTCCTTGCAGTGACAGTGTCTGGCTATCAAAAGCTGCCTATTAAAAAGGAGGGATTTTTATATTAAAATTTGGAATTTAATAAGTGTAGTCCTTTGTGTTTCTGGGAGAACGCTGTCGGAAGTGCATGGGTTTCTGACACTTCTTGCTTAACAATTGAGCTACAATGAGAAAAGCATTGATCTAATTTTACAATGTGGTATAACAAAGCTCTTAATCACATTTCAGATGTGATGTTTAACCATCAGTGTAGTGCATGATGATGACTGAAATGAAAATGGTGAATCTCTCTTTAAAAGGATTGGCAGGAGAGCATGATTTGAATGGTGAGTGCTCTAAGTACTTACTAATAATTTCAGATCTCCATCAGTCTTCTACACTGTGTTTCAAGTACTGAGGTCCAAATTTATCTCCATGTCATTGTTGATGTATGGAGAGTATGTTATGCTCCATCTTAAGAAGCAGTGTCATCTGTTCTTTGGTGCCCCAGGAAGGTGATATCATGTGTCCAGGTTACATTCATTCATGACCAATCCACTAGTGATTTAGTTTCTTGCTATCAAAAGAACAGGAATTTGGTCTGCTTTCACAGGATGCTTCAGCCTCCTGTGTTCCGTGGGGTTGATAATTTTAATTTAATTCTATTTCTGATGGTTTTGCTCAAAAGTTTGTTAGCCTTTGAAGCTGGGAGAGAAACAGTGTGGAAGTTTAAGAATAGAGGCAAAATGTTGTGTTATATTTCCTGCGTCAGTGGGTTGTCCTTTTATGTATTTCCTGGAGTTCCTGTCAAGATGATGTATTCTGAGATGAATAGCCATCAGTTACATTTAAATATGTTATTTTTTTTTATGTAGTTCTTTTATAGGTGACAGTGATCTTAAGCAGTATAACTGGGTCTCCATATGCTCTTTATAGAAATTATAACTTAATTTTACAGAATTCATCCTGCCTATATTTGTATGAGGCAATGGTAAACACAGGCCACTGCAGCAGCCCATTATAATGAGGCACAGAGAACATTATTGGCAATTGAAATATCATTAAGGTAATAGAGGGGTTTAACTATCCATGCTACAGTTTATCTAGAACTTTGGAGTTAAAATACTTTCTGGATTTTTTTGTTTGCTTGGTTTTTGGTGTTGTTGTTTGGATTTATGTTTATTGTGGGATTTTTTTTAAAAATTTAATTTAATTTTTTTTTGATGTATTTTTTTGTATTTTGCTGCAAGCATCAAGAATCTTGATTTATTTAACTATGGGTTTTGGGATTTTTTTGCCACTGAACTTTAACAACCATACTCTCACAATGTTGATCCAGAATGGGTGAGGGAACACAAATAGACAATGCTTTCTTGGTTAATGATTTTAACTTGCACTTAAAAATAAAGAAAAGCTGCATGAACCACACCCACCCACCCAACTCCCTCATCCCCCAAGTTGTTGTTTGTCCCCCCCACCCCTAGTTTGACATGCACATTGAAATATATTTATGGTTTTCTCCACTGGCATAAATCAGATGTAGGTGACAATATATCCAAATAACCTCTTTGATGCATGGGTTTTGCTAATAATTATATGCTGCTAATAATTAACAGGTGTGTGAAAAAATGAATTAGTAATGAGAAGAGAGTTTGTAAGCCGTCTGTTATCATCCCTTGACAAATGCAAGCAAGGGCATAAACTGAATACAAAGGCCCTTGATTATAGTTTAATGGGATTTGATAAGTTAACCCCTTTTGTCACATAATGATGCTGAGCTTTTGTTGTGGGAAGTCTGCCAGCTGATAGTAATGACTTTTTTTTTTTTTTTTTTTTTTTAAGCCAGCCTTCTGAAAAAGGAAATTGTCTTTAAAATTTCCAGAGTATATGGGACTTGAGATTTCAAACTCTGTTTTCTAAGTGACTTGGGAAGTTTGGAAATTATGTGAAATAATTGTTCAGTGGTTACTGAGACAGAAGCTTTTATAGGCTCTTCCTTAAATTAGGGGGGATAGTGGATCCATAAGATGTCTTGGATATTCCCTAGATTTCAGTCCTTCAGAGAATGAGCCCTTGCAACCATCTGCAAAACAGAGTATTGTGCCAGGGAAGCACAAGGTTTCACAAGGGACAATTTTGGTCTCTAAAGCGTGAAAACTGTGACAGAAAATGTGATCTTGATTCAGGTGTGGCCTGCTAAAAATTCTCAGAGAATGCTTGTTTTCAAGAGCTGAGGGCCTGGTTTAACTGCACTTTGAACCGGTTGCTGTTTGTGGATGAAGTAAATCACTCAGTGATGCAAGTTGAATAATTCCAAAATTTTCTCTAAAAAGAAACAATTCTGTTCCTTTTTGCCTGGATAAATTTGTCAAACCTTTGTATTGTTGTGGCTTATCTGGTATTTGGGTTTTTAATAATTATTTTATTATGCATTAGTCCATTGTTTTTCTAAGGTCCTTCTCTTTCTTTTCTAGAGGTTTCAGTTTTCAAAAGGCCTCTGTCTTTAAATCTGGTGTATGTGTGTAAATAACTGACTTCAGAACTTGAAATTAAGTTATTAAATTTATGACGGTAGAATATCTGAAAAATGTATTGTGGTCATGACAATTGGCTGGTTTGAAAAATATAATAGAGATCAGGGGCTGCAAAGCTGGATGGCTGCAGGCACTTCCATTCAGTATGTAAAATGTGCTCACTTTTGTGTTGGGAGATGATAAAAAAAGCTACTGTGTTGTTGCTGCTATTCCTATATTGTCATCCTTGCTGGCAATGATAGGTATGTAAAACATCAGGAATGTGATTTACAATGAGAGGAAGATAAGTTTAAAGAGTTTATAAACCGGGGACTTGCATATTGGGAAAGAACTAAAGTCTGCCAAAACTTAATTTGTCACTATTGGTTTTGAGACATGGTTGTAGGAAAGAGCTGTAAGTTTTCTGTCTCAGAAAGTGGTAAAAGCTCATCCTGCAGGGCCTGCAGGACCACGCTGCCCACTGGGAAAATCTGTCAGTCTCCATATTGGCTTGTTGCATGGACTGAGCCTTAGTTTTGTGCATCTATCTACAAGTTAGGTTACTTTGGCTGCAACAAGGTGACAGTTTCTGTTGGTAGGTCTGTGAGGTTATCGTATTTTATAATTTAGAAACTGCAAAGTTAGTTGAGGAAGTGTGTGTTGCTGGTATCTTTGGATGACTCTGAATGCTCTCTGGGAACTCCCTGTATAGGTAGTGAACCAAACTGGCTCAAACCTACTGGAGAACAGTATCAAAAGCTCACAGTTGTGGTTTGCTCTGTTTGTGTAATATATGTGGTGAATGGCTGCTTTTCAGCCTTTTATTACTACTGCTTTTGCACACTGAACTAAAATATCATCCTCTTTATCTTCAGTTCCTCATTTCCCTTTTTTATAAGCAACTTCCCGAAGGGAAGCCTTGCCTTTGTTAACTAGTGTTCAGTGACTGGTGTGTCAGCTCAGCTGTGCAACATGCCGACACTAACTGCTCCTAAATAACATCTATTTGCATAGTGCATTGAGAGCTGTGAACTCTTTTCTCATTAAGTGTGTGAGAACTCTTGCTCAACCAGAAACACTAAAAATTGAGCTGCACTCCTGTGGGGTTTTTCTAGTGTGAGCCCTTCCAGTGTATTATACCACTGTGACATTTTCTGGAGTGACTGATATAATAATGTTTCAATGAAGGAAAGGAATAATCTAAAGGGATTGCATGCTTTGGCATCCCATTTAAACTGTTTCATATGCTCCTCTCCTGTATCTGTTCTGTACATTTCTTGATGTGGGAACTTAGCGTTTTTGGTGATATTTCAACAATAAACTGTTAATGGTGGAGTGAGGAGGAAATGAATGAATAATCTATCAAAAACATCCCATTGCCAAATTCAACACTCTTGAACTTCAGTTTGCAGTTCTTTGTGTAAAATTATGTAGTGATGTCCAGCAATATTTTATTGCAAGTTATGTTTTGTAATACTTGAGCAATATATAACTGTGATCAATGTTGTGACCTCAGGGAAATTGCTTATATAATTACAGAAAGTTTACAGTAGTAAGACAAGGAATGGGGGAAAATATATCACTGTAAAATATAAATATGTTTAAATTACATTTAGGATTTGGAATAGTTCCTTGCTTGTGTTTTACAGAGTAATCTGTGATTTAAATCAAGTTTAGTTGTGGTTTTTTTTCTAAATTGGGTATTATAAATCAAGAGTGGTTGCTGCATATAGCACACAAGAGGATTTCTTATACATTTTAATGTTGCATAAGTAAGAAATACCAGTAGTTCAGCAGTAAAATTGCAAATGTAAGCAAAAGTGAAGATTTTTCTAAATTTAACTAGGTTGCATTTGTTTAGTAAACTCTAGCAATAATTTACCGTTTTATTGCATTTGCTGTTGAGAACTTGCTAGTTTTAAAAAGGAGGCTGGGAAATAAAGGGAGCAGCTATGTTATAATTGCTCTGAAACTGGGGGAGGTAGGCAAAAATACTGAATAGTCTGCATACAATAGGTTAAAGTAGAGAAAATAAATCTTGGCAAGATAATATGCATCTGCAGAATTGTTCGAGATGAAGGAACTTTTAGCTATGTACATTCTGTATTTGTGGGTTAGCACAATTTCTAGTGAAAACATCGAGCTCAAGATGTTGTGGTTATGCCATCTTAAGACTTTGGAGGCATGAAAGATAAGAGGCAGTTTTTCTTATTAGTGAGTTTCAATATGCAGAAAGTAGGAATCCAGGTAGTTATGCTTTAAAATGCAACAAACACATTTGCTTTGTAAGTAAGGAGGTTTAAGACTTGATTTGAATTTCCTCTGTACTTCTGCTTATGCATACTTTATATCTGGCTAGATTTCTATATCAGTCTGTTGTTATAATACCTGGCTTAGTTTAACTGTGGTTTGAAAGAAGTGAACACTAGGATTGGGCTGGATGATGTTGATTAATAGGTGTGCGAGGGTGAAAGACTCCAGGGCCAAGCAGTAGGTCCATCTTGGTGGCATCTGATGTTGATTGGCTTTGTCCTGCGCGGCTGCACTGGAAGAGCGGACATTAAGATTAAGTGATGCTGTCGTGTTGAGGAGCGCTGCACTGCATCATTCTAGGAAGAGACAGCTGTGGTGGTTAATCCTTCATCACCAAGGGAGTGCTGCCAGCAGAAAGATATACAGCCAAAGATAACCCTCCATAACTTGTGCTAAAGATCAGAAAACTTTGAATTCACATCCATCTGCTTAGTCTGGGGTGAAGATGAAAGATAGGCAGAATAGGAAATAAAAAAAACCTCTTGTGGGATTAATCTTAGACAGACTATGCAGCACACAGTGAAAAAGCAGGAGCTAAATTTTACGTATATCTTAAAAGAACTGGATCATTCACAATACAGAAATTAAATTTTACTTCAATTGCTGTAATGTTCATACTCATGATGCTCATTTAATATGTGCACCACATCTTTTGTGAAAGCAGTTTCAAGTGTAAGGTTTAAAAAGACAAGTGTCTGTTAATGCTGCACTTCTAACTGATGCACAGGAATGGATGACAATGGAGCTTTTAGCATAATCTTTAGTAGAGAACTTTGTTATTTACTTTTATAGTTAGCAGGTCAATTCCAAATTATTATTCCTCAGACAAGAATATATATGCTGTCTTGAATGGTTGTGAACAGAGGCAGCTATGTTGTTATGCATAATTTATTCATACAAAGTGAGAACCATTGCAAAGCCTAGCTCAAGTTGTCATCTTTGGAAATTAGTTGATATGAAAGAATAAGATAGCCAAGAGGAAAAGCTATACAAATATATTGCCTTGGAGGGTGCTTTCTAAGCAATAACCAAATTAATAAAATACAGTTCAATTGCAGTAGTTACTGATAATAATTTGAGACATTTATCCGTTGTTTTAATGTAGACTGTTAACACACATTTCAAGCCTTAGACTAGTATTTTTTAAAAAAGTTCTGTATTGAATGGTGGAGAAAAGGGGGCAATGCAGTCTTTATAATAATGGTGATTGTTTTTGCTGTGACCTCAGAACTGCTTCTCATTCAGCTGTTTGGCAAAGAGTAGTTTGGTGAACCTCATGTTGTCTCTTTAATGCCTGTATGCTATAGGTTGTCTACAAAAAAAAAAAACTGAAATGGAAGTTAGTTACTTGGTTGGTATAAAGGTTTGTATAGGCACTTAGATTTATTGTTCCAGCAATACACGTTTCTCTACTATCTGGGCATAGTGAAACTGTAGAAATGCCACCTAGTCTTGGTACCTAAATATTTAATATATGGGAAAGATTATCTGCCCTAACACATAGTGAAATGGATTCTCATTCAATGTCCATGGGTATTTGGCACCAAAATCTTTTGAAAAGTCTGGCCCAGAGGGTTCAGTGTTCTCTCAGGTTGGTATTTCATACAGTGCAATTACTGCTGCACTACATTTTGTTAGGAGGCTGGGAATTGTTAGCAGTGTTATAGTACTGAGAAAGAAGATGTTTTTATATGGGCTTTGAGAATCCTCTCTCTACTTAACATGTCAGGTCCTTCTGCTCTAGGGGCATGGATGCTTCAGGCAGAGTAGCTCCATTTTATCAAGCTAAAATTTCTTTAGTGCTTGGCTAGCTATAAAATACATTATGATTTTTTCTTTCTGAAACTCTTAGAAATCAGTGTCTTACACTGTTAAGTGTGGTACTTGAACTTTGGTAGTAGACCAAAGTATTTTGGTTGGGACCTGCTGAAGTCCATTGAGATTAATAATGCTATAGTTATAGGTTGCCTTGGATTAAGAAAATCCAGAATGAAAGATGTAGTAAATCTGTTGATGTCTTCTCAAATGTGTAACAAGATAGTGCTTTAGTTTCTGTTTTTATTGAGCTTATTCACTTTTCCTATAATCATAAAAATACCAATTAAAAGAAGGTTTCATCATTTGCAGAGAGAGTTGGTTATATCAGCAAAGTGCCCCTCAAAACGAGCTGTACTTCTTGTCTCTCACTCTTGTTTTTCTTGATAAATTCATCCTACAGTTGAATCTTAGGTTATGACACCTCTTGGATAAAGGTATAATATATATTAATGTGTCATTTGAATTTAATTAGAAATAATGAACCAATAAATACCAGTTGATATCACATGGGACAAGTCTTTCTAAGCAGGCTAAGTGTGTTAGTGAGTTAATTTCACATTTTGGCAAAAATCCTAATTACTTTAGTATCTGCATTACGGTATTATCTTCAAAATCAAAATGGCATTTTTTGATGTTATAAGTGAAATGGAAAAAAATTAAGTTTGGATAGGTTTATATATTTGGAGAAAGAGGTATATATAAGCAAATATGTGAAAAATGACCTTTTCTTCATTAACTGTTCTGCGGATACATCAAAGGAAGAATAAGAAAATGCTCAGATTGTAGCAGGAGGAATATAGGCTGAACCTAAGGAGAAATTTTCACACAATAAACACTGTAAACATGGGAATGGGCAAATGAATGCAGCTTCTCAGGAAGGTTCATTTTAATGTTCGATTATTTTTTTATTTTTTTAATTTTTAATCTTGACTGCAAACTGCCTAAAGTGTTTATGTCTACAAGGATGGGATGGATGAGGGAATCTTTGATCACTTGAGGTCTGTTTTTAGTCTTGCTCTCCTCTGTTGTTAAATTTGGTAATGCCTTACTGGCACCTTTTGAAAGTTCTGGCAATTTAGACCTAATGAAAATCCAAATGTTAAATGGAACACAGGTTGAACTGAACAGAGTTGTTCATGATGAACACTAAAATGCCAACAATTAGAAAGGAATGGGTTAATACATTGACTAATGTTGTAGGTTTATGAGAACTGGCCTTTCTCTTTGTTCTTTTTTATCATATACATTTATCATGGTCAACCTGGCAACTGAAGCAAATAGCTATTTAAGTTGTAAAAAATGAATCACTGCAATTTCTTGAACTGTATGATATTGTGAAGCCTAATAATATTATACAACAGGAGTTGTAAGGAAGTTGTAAGCCTTGGGATATTTTGCCCCACTTTTTTTTTTATTATTTTTTTTTTTTTAATGAGCCACAAGTATTTGCTACTATTATATGGAAATCCAAAGATGTGTTTAATAAAGCTGTAATTTCCTGTCCACTGGTAATGACTAATGGTGAGTGCACACCTTCTGCTGTTGTGTAAACCCCAGTGTATTTAGAAATGGTTCAACTGATGGATTGTGTGAAGAATTGGATGCAGGCTCTTTGACTTAAAAGCTTCTTAAGAAGTAACAGGGACAAATAAAAGTTTGAGCTTTCTCTTTAAAAAGAAAATGGTGCTGCATGTTCCATCCTCTCTGCAGTGTAGACCAGAAGGTAAAAACTAATATGTATTTGTTGTGTCAGCATGTTTTCACACTGCTGGACATTGCATGTTTACAGCTGGTTCTTATGCAGCTGTCAGGATATAATTGATGAGCATCATCATTTAAAGTGTAAAAGAAAGTGTCTTGGCATAGAGGGACATGATAAAGTGCCATCTACCAGGCATTGTGGACATATGTGGTCACCATTTCCTTTTTCTTCTCTGTCTCTGCATTTCTTTGTTGCCCTTGCCAAAATCTACAGAAGTCATCAGGAGCAGTTCAGCCCAGCCTCCAGCCTTCTAATATCACTTTGGTAGTTGTCAGATCATATGAAATGTCAAAATTCATGTGCCCTTCGTGAAGAGATATATTTAGTACAGCTGCTGCATACCTACGTAGTATCTCTGACATTGACATATTAGTTATGCTGTCTTTTGCAATCTGATATCTTTAAATTTGCCACCTTGTTAAGTTTTGATTAATGTGATTCCATTTCACTAAAGTAATTGGCTTGGCCTGTTGTAGAAAATAATCAGCCTTTCTACGGAACAAATGCTAGAACATGCTAATGAGGGAGTGAGTTCGTTAAATTGATGGCGTGGAGTGACAGTTATTAATGATTGTTATGATAAACAGACGAGTGCGAATTGGGATGAGTTGGGCAAAAGTGACAGTTTAAAAATAACGTATATTGGAAAGTACTAACGAAGTAATATACTGTTAGGAAAACAATCATGCAAGTTGTCAAGGGAAGAAGTGTAATTATACAGCTGCACAAGCTGCCTGGGAGGACAGGGACCTGGCTGATAATGGACACGTTTTTTCTTGGCAAGGGGAAAATACGTTATAGCAGAGAGAAGTACAGATTGATAAATTAATTGGCCTTTCTCATTGTTCCAAGAGCAAACTTGGCCAGCAGTAGCCAAGCAGATTAGGTAAATAAATGAAGTGACCAGCGCTTCCTCTGCATCTGACCCATTCGCTCCCCTTGCTTTTTAATCCACCTATGCATGAACTGTCCCACTGCCAAGTCCAACTGCCTAGGGTGGAAGTGCTCACATATATATATAGCCTTCCTGGAAATATTTATGACTTTTTAAATTGACATGCTTTGTATTATGAAGTGTTTTTTTCTGAGAATGAAGTTTAATTATAATGAGCCATCAGCCTTATGCAAAGCGGTATGAAAGTGAGATGGAGGATGCAAATGTGCTGATTTTTAAGCTGACTTCCCTTTTCTCTTAAAGCAAAATTTGGATAGAACTGTCCATCTGAAAGGTTGGGAAAAAAAAAAAAAAGATAGTAATTGCTACTAGGGGTGTTTGGAAGTTGAGGTATGGTGTTACTGCTGCTTATTGTTGTGTAAGTTTGGTGCTAAATAGCTTGAGGTTGTTGGCTCTAGGAGAAAGACATTTGTATCTCTGAGACTGACAGCAGTGCCATACATAATTCAGCTGTCAGATTGACTGTGTAGCTGATTCAGTGAAAAGCTGAGGAGAAATGTTGAATATTATCCTGATACAAAGGAGAGACAAAGTAGGCCATTGTAAAAAAAAGTGAAACAGGCATCAGAAAAATTCCATATGGACAGTGATACTCCAACTGCTTCTGAAGGTTGCCATTAATAAAAATACTAGGTAGCACATTGCAGATCACTTCAGCGATTTCTGCTCTAATGCAGAGGATTGTGAGGGTACATTTGGACAGGTGTAGAGTTGAGTGGTCACTTCTTTTAATTGCTTGCTTATACTGCCTTGCATTTAAATATTACCTTTCCTCCATGGAAATATGAGCAAATTACCATATTCTTCACAAAGACTGTGGAAGTGATTTTGAAAATGTTGGCTAAGAGGAAGCACTGTCATCACTGTCAAATTCCAGATGCTCGGGACACACCAGTGAATAGAAGATGGAGAAGAGTTTAGATTATATATGACAGGATACAGCCGTATCAGCACTGAATGGAGTCTGAAAAATGCTTACTTAGCTGGTCTGCTAGGTGTTTTACTGGATTCAGCTTGGTCCTGGTTTTGCATGGGCTCCAATAATCATGTTACCAATTCCTTATGGTAGCACTCAAGAACATGATCTGTTCACTAATCCTGCCATGTTTCCTTCACTGCCCTAGCTTTCTAATTTCTGTTGTAGGTACTAGTTTGTATAGTCCTAGACTTTTAAACACTGATTAACCAGATACAATCATCTAACCAAAATAAGCAAGGATAATAATCCTCTTCATTAAATAAATTGAGTCTAAACCTTTATCCTAATAGTTTGTTATAGGTAGAATCCTACCAGTCACTGGTTTTCACTGTTCATGTAAGGAAGAAAAAAAGAAATAAAATTTGGTTTCCACAGAACTTGTAATTTTCCTAATAGTGTCATAGATTCAGTGTGTGTCAGGTGTAGCTTAGGGAACTGCTAATTAGTATCTTAATGCCGTTTATTGTATATAGATTCTATTACACTGAACTTCATTGTTTAATTCAGAACATGCAAATCAGTGACTAAAATGCCCCTTTTTAAACAAAATTGTACCAATTTCCAAATTTGTTTGTAACAGGTGAAAACAGGCATTAAATTCCAAACTATACAGCACTTCTGGATGATGAAGTCTTGGTTTACCATCATATTACTTCTCGAATGGCTTTATGTAAACAAATACATAAGCCTTCTCTTTCAAACCAGATTATAAGAAAGGGAAGCAGCCTTAAGAAAATCTTCATTTCAGTATTTGTAGTTTCACTTCTGGCTCTCAACACACTCTATTTATACTCTGTTTCCATCCCAAACCCTTATTTTAGTACCTTATTCTTTTCTAGTCCAGAGGGATAGTATTCCTTTTAGTCTCTCTGACCTTTAGGATATGCCTGCATTGCCATTTTAGGCCTTTAGGGTAAGGCTTGTGCTTTTGAAGTACCTCTTCTGCTCTTCCACATTTATTGAATTGCGTTTTGCTCTGCAGAGTCTGGATTCTTTTCTAATGAAGTTGAACTGGAGGATGTCCTTCAGAGGTACAGCTGCTGCTGAGTTTTCAGTCTGTGGAAACAGATCACATCAAATTCTTATTAAAAGCCTCCAAACTGCATCTAATGTTGGACATCAGGTCCTTGGCATTAGATGATTTTCTCTGGAGGTCTGCTGCATTTGGACATCACTATTTGCTCATACAGTCAGTCTTGATAATACTTTAAAGTAAATATTCATATGGCGTTACTGTTCCTTTGTCTTTTTACTTAACCCCATTTTTTCTCTTCATTTCTGCCTAGCTGCACTGCTCATTTCTGTCTGGTGCACAGCATCACTACTGGTTTATTTAGGGATAAGGGGGCTAGTCAGGGTGGCATGAGGCCATCTCCTGGTAAACTTTACTTCTGCCTTTGCTCTGTTATCCATGATGCCTCTTGAGTTTGACCACTAACATGTATGTTAAAAATTCATTTATTATTGAGACTACCTAAAAAATTTTATTTTATTATTGAATTTGTCATATTGCCTCCTCAGTTAACCTCTTCGATTGGGTTCTTTTTAATTCAGTCCCAAGAATTATGTTAGTCATTTAAATTACTTTTGTCTTGAACAAAACTTATCCTTGAAGGAACTTATCCTTCCTGTCTTTATATTTTGTGCTTAAACCTCATGCTTTGTATAAAAGAGATTATAAAACCTTTTGAACAGAAAAGATTCTTTTGCCTAAAAGATACTTATATAATAAAGATGTATTTTTTTTTTTTTTTTTCCATTTCCCTCTCTAAATACACATTTTTTGCCGAATTTGGAGGCACTCTCATTTAACCTTTTTTGTTCACGTAGCAAGAATGCTGTAAGAAAGACTTCTCATTTCTTTTTAGTAATAGCAAAATCAGTTGACCGGATGTTGGTGAAGAAGTATTTCTTCTATGAGACTGAAAACATAAGTGGGAGTGGGTGAGTGGAAGCTAACTTCAATATGAATACTGAGAAATGGTAAAATCTACTGTTTGGGTCTAGATTTTATTCTATTCTCTTCAGCTGTCCTCTCATAGAATCATAGAATCAGCTAGATTGGAAAAGGCCTTTTAAGATCATCAAGCCCAACTGTTACCCCAGAACTACCACTAAACCATGTCACTAAGGGCTACATGTGTTTTGAACACTTCCAGGGTAGATGACTCCACCACTTTCCTGGGAAGCCTGTTCTAATACCTCACCACCCTTTCGGTGAAGAAATTTTTCCTAGTATCCATTCTAAACCTCCCATCTTGTAGCTTGTGACTGTTTACTCTTCTTCTGTCACTTGTTACTTGGGAGAAGAGACCAGCTACCTCCTGGCTCCATCCTCCTTTCAGGTAGTTGTAGAGAGGCCATAATGAAGCCACGGTACTGCTGTAGTTACACCACATTTTCCTTATGATAAAAAGGGAATGATATTTGCATTCTTTAGGTGGAACACTAAAGCTTTTATGTATTAATATTATGTAGCAAACTTAAGTGCAGTTGCAGGGAATTGGCTCCTGAAGGGTAGTATATGGAATGTATTTTATAAGACAAGTTCACTGAAACATGAGATGAGAAGATACTAAAATACATCTCTGTATGGATGTGAAATAATAAGTTGCTAACTTAATTTCAAAAGCTATTTACAATTTTAATGCTCACATAGTAAAGAATATTTTACTTTCCAGGCAATTTTTTAGCTTTTTGTTCAAATTTCTGAGGGGACATGTTTCCTATATATTCTTAAAGTAAAATCTGAGTTTTCTAGGTTATTCTTAAATTGTGTTCTGATGTTGTGTATCATTCTCATGGTCTTCTCTGAGGCAATCACAGCAATATTAAGCAGTTATCAAAACAGAGGTATAAAAATACCTACACCTTGAGAATGAGCAATCACTTCTGTTTTTTTTTTTTTTTTTTTTTTTGGCTTGAAAAATTTTTATTTTTTTTTTTTTATTTTCTTTTTTGAAATTGCTTGCTTTGGAAGAAAGATGGCGAATCACATGAAACCCCATAACGATGCCTCCCTGGTGGCTAAACTTTCATCTTTCATTTAATGTCTTTAANGTAGGCTAGAAAGATCTTAATTTTATATCTTTCAATCACTTTTGAGAAATCTGTGTTATAGTCTTTGGTAAATATGATGTAACTTGGCTTTGTTTGAGATAGAATTAATAACAGCTATTTCCCAGAGATAATGAACAAATAGGATCTACAGCTGTTGTAAAAGTTGTGAAGAAAAAAGTGTTTATTTTGTCCTTATTCTGAACTGTATAGATGTAGAGAAACCTTATTTTTTGTTTGTCAAGGTACAAGAAGGATTTAGATAGAGAATGGGAGGTTGTTTTGAGTTGTAACAGGCAGTATTGGGTGACATATGGTTCACAAGGTGAATCCGGGCTGTGTCCAAACAATATGTATGAGTTACTTCAAGATTAGCAGGAGTCAGGATTAGCATCCTTAAAGAAGAGCATGTTACTGCTTTGTACAGACTTCTACTTCTGACAATAGCTTTGCTTCGTGAATATAAACACCTGTCTTACTAATTCTCATAAGAAAATTATGGTGTACTTCTCTGAGGCTTTTCTTTTTTCCTTCTGGGGAAATAAAGCATGTATTTTTAAGTTGCTATGTATGGAGACTGAGTGCTGGTTCATGTCATGAATTATGTCCCCCAATAGCTGTGGAACTGATGAGTTAGTTCCTACACAGGGAAATGGGTGGAGTTGGTGGAGGTGGCCAGGTGGATACCTCTCCAAAGGTATCCAGCTTCATTTACCCGGACAGTCTCTTGGCTGTAGAGATGCTTCAGTGTGACTCCATGCAATTCTGAGGGATGAATTTGCCTGAATAACAGGCAGTGTGAAGTCTGATGGTGTTGGAGAGAAGGAGCTTGAGCTACAAAGAAGATCTGCTGCTCGGTGGGCACCAAGTGCAACTGTGTGGGAAAGAAGTGATTAGTTTATTTATAAAGTCATTGGGCTGGAGCAGACCTGTCAGGAGAAATGTCTTCAAGGGTAGCTGCTGCTAAAAAAACATTTTGCTTTCCTAGGATATATAGAGAGATAGTCATACTTCCAGTTCCTCTGTATTTAGTATTCTAGGTCATTGAATATTAGCTTTAAGAGTAGAAAGTGGAAACTGACAGACAAGCCTTTACCAGGATGGAGGAGAGCCTGCAGTTGAGAGCTGGGATGACTTTTGCAGCTTACCAGCCTAAATTCTGCTGGAACGGTTACCATAGACATGCTCTTGACCCCTCCTTCCCTTCTTCCCTCAAAGCAATCCCAGCTGTTTCCACCTGGCGGTCTAAAAAGAATGTGCTGTTTGGAAAATAATCACTCCTTCTAACATCTCCCCGATCTGCTTTTATACTTTTTAAAACCAGAAGGTGATCTGCATTTACCACCTCTGTGCTATAATGAAATAATCATTAAAAAAAATTAAAATAAGCTACAGTTAATTTTCAATGGTAATACATACTAAAGGAAAGGCAAAAGTGAACCATGCCTTGAGAAATGACTGGTGTCCAGCTATCCTTCGGCCTTTCATGTTTGGGGTTCTTACTTTTATATGTCTATAAACTGGGAGAGTTTTGAGGAGATACTACGGGAAGAGTCTGACATGAGAGAAGTCATAGCTGGGCAAAAGGAGTTTTACTTCACTGTAACCACCTTTTCATGCCTGCTGTTAGTGTTCCCTGTTACCTGGTGTGGACAAATGAGTTTTACTTTATATGATACAGTGGTATGCACTTCCTTTATATACTGAAATCTTTGCCCATGTTTTGTATTTCAAGCTAAAAGCCTGAACTACATTTCTGGTTTTGTTGTTGTTGCTGTTGTTTAGTTGGTTTGGTTTAGTTTGGTTTTGTTTTTTTTTTTGAGGGGGGTGGGACACACAGGGTATGAGTGCTGTTAGTAATGTTGGTAAGTTGTGCCAAAGTGTGCTTAGCACTTTTGATGTTATTTGATGAGTCAGATCTAGTCCTTCCTAGGATTATCAGCTATAGGCAGGTATGCCTACCTGTAAATTAGTGGAAGCATTGAGGCAACTGTTGAATTTTTAACAGATATATCTGGTTTGTCATAGGCATTTTAGAATACTTTTGTCTTCTTAGTACCTCATATTTATCAATACTAGATCAGGGAAATCCTAGAACCAAAACAAGTTAGTTTACATTCTTTGGGAAAGGACTTGCTTTGAATGAACACAGCACCAACTATGGTTATAGAATAAACCCATGATAAAGCAAAAAATGAGTGAATCCCATGATATACATTAAAAAAAACCCAACCAAACAAAAATAGCCCCCAGACCAAAAGGCAGAATTGGAGTGCTGGGAAGGAAGTACTTGTGTAACAGCTGGTTTAAAGCATGCTACTTATCAGTAAAAAAAATACTTCTGGTCAGTGTTCCTGCCGTATCTGACTGTGTCTCAGAAATTGTGCTGTTGGCAGTGGAGCTTGTTACTTTGGGAGACTGATGGCATTGAGTCTTTGAGGTGTGTTTGTTGCTGATCGTATTTGTTTACTTTCTCTTACATGCTATGGTGGAAGGCTGTTAGGGAAGGCCAAGTTTTAATTGTCTGTATCCCAGATACACACCAGTATGCAGCTACACTTTAACCAGCAGCCCACATACTGGTGGGACTTTTCTGAGGATCAACTGTTGAACTGCTGCTCAGGACCCTATTCTTGAAAGTGAAAGCTGTCAATTATATGTTTTCCATTCAAGTAACTGAAAAATATACTTGCTCCTTTGTCCTGCTGTCAATAAAATCAGTGTTTTTGATGTCATTGTCTCTGTTGGAAAAGGCAGTGAAATGCAGGTCCTTTTGGCAGAATTTCCATTATATCTTTCATTTTCTGAAGATCGGGTTACTGAATTTCCTGTTGTTTTGGACTTGTGTTTTAGTCAGCATTTCTAAAACCTACTCTACACTGCAGGAGAAAAGCTAAGTTGGATGTGAGAGGCAAGTGGCATCTCTCTGAGCTGTCTATCTAGTGATTTTCAGTACATAAGGCAGTCATGAAAGAAAGCAAGTTACTGGAATAGGTTATCATTAAGGCTTGCTTTTCAGCAGCAAACAAGCACCCCACCCCTTCTCTCTGCCACAGCTGAAATAACTCAGAAAAGGTAAACATTTTTGTGTTACAGGTGTTTCAATTTCTAAGACTTATATAGCTTCCACCTGGAGCTTTGTTTACAGTATCTTGTGTAGATCCATCTCCCAGTTCTAGTTGAGAGGACATGGTGGGAAGCAGGAAGTCCTGTAACTACTTGTTCTGCAGTTTAGCACCTTCAAATGAGATTAATGAACTTGAAGAATTCAGAAAAAATGTTTTGGAAGCAAAAGACAAAGGGATACTCTGCTGTTGGAAAGAATTGGTGCCACTTTAATCTCTGAAAAGAAAGAGGATCTTGTGCCTGTATGCTGCTACCAAAGGAGGTAACGTCAGCTTTTTTGCTTTAAGTGTTACTCAACTGTGATTTGCCTATGGCATTGCTATTTCATTGTACCTGAAAAACATGTTTTGCATCAACCTTTGTTGCTATGAGTGGTATATTCTGAGAATTAGGAATTCTAGATTTGTGTTTTCTCTTCTGGTTTCTTTCTGGAGAATGGAATGGGCTTCAGTGCATGAGATTTTCTTAGCAGTTTGTTCAGTCTTCAGAGAGACTAGGTGGGATTCATTGGTATAGGCCATGATGTTTTAGGTTTCTCCACCATTTTTTGTGATGCCTCCATGTGCTAGAGAGGTCACCTTACATTTGTTTATGGAGCATATTCAAGAAGAGTTTTCTTTCTACTCAGACTGAAGGTGGGGGAAAGAAGTCTGTTTAAACTTTGAAAATAAAACTTCTTTAGTTGTGAGCAATAAACCTCTTTGGGGCATAAGATATCATCTAAGAAAAACGATTCGTTATTGTTATTATTTAAACATAATTATTGCTAATCTTTGCTGACATTTAAAGGTATATAGTAGTGGATTTTGTGGAATTGAATAATTTCAGTTTTGTAGAGTACTGGGATCTCTTCATGATCGTTCCATACTAATCTCTGTGTTCCGTTATACAATAAATTTGGACAAAATGACAACAGAATTCTTTGTATGCTTGTATGGGGGATGATAGATACTGTTAATTGATTTTAGAATGAATGGCATTATCTTCAGGCTGAAACAAGAAATACACATTGTCTATTTTTGGGTATTGAAAAACAGTTCAATTTTAGTTACTAATCCAGCTGAAGATAAAAGAATGAGCCTCCTATTGAGCTGGCATGAGTTCAGAATTCATTAGATAACAGACTTCCTTTTGAGCTTTACATGGGATAGTGAAGGGACCAAACCAGCAGTAGTGTTTTTGTACCTTATTAGCTATTCTCACTGTATGTAATGCAGGAAGTAGTAATTGTTGCTCATTGATTTGTTACAGAGGGTAAGACTGAGGAAAATTCAATTCTCTTTGTAGCAAATATGGGGGGGAGTGGGGGGTGGGAGCGTGCTAAAAATGTATTTTCTAGGGATGCTAATTCTGAAAAGCAGAGATAGGTTATGGAATTCATATGGAGCAGTTATTGATAATTCTTATCTGTGGTTAAGGAACTCTAATTAGGCACTAATTAATGAAATGTTTTACTGCAATAATCAAATACAGTAGTACACTTAAATATTAAAAGTTGTAACAGAATATTTTATAATAATTTTACACTATATGTAATTATTATATATCTGTATATTATATATTTAAGTATTTATTGTAACTTGTCGTGGTTTAAACCCAACCAACCATGCAGCTCATTCACTCACTCAACCCCCCTTCTTGCCCTCCCCTGCTTCCAGAGAGATGGGGGGAGAATCAAAAGAATGCAACTTCCACAGGTTGAGATAAGAACAGTTTAGTAACTAAGGTATAACACAAATCACTGCTGCTACCACCAATAATAATAATGATACAGGAAAAGAATACAGCATCCCATCAACCACAACAGATAACTCACGACACCCCACCAACCGAGTGCTGACCGACCAACTCTTCCAACCACCCTGAGAGAGCTAGGCCTTCCGGATCACCCCCAGTTACATCCTGGGCATGACGTGCTGTGGTATGGAATACCTCTTTAGTCAGTTTGGTCCTGTCAGTACAGTCCTGTCCCTGCTTCCTCCCGGCTTCCCCTCCTCCCCAGCAGAGCATGAGGCTCACAAAGGCCTTGGTCAGGGCAAACATCGCTCAGCAACAACCAAAAACATCGGCCTTATCAGCCTTGTTCCTGGGCTAAGTCAAAACACCAGCTACTAAAGAGAAGAAAAACTGACCGCAACTGTTGAACCCAGGACATAACTTCTGAAATGAACTCTAATAGTTTTTAAACTGAATGCAGCTTTCATAAAATAGTATGGTTTCATGGTGTGGTTTAGGAATGTGAAGTCAACACTATAAATTTAATTTGTTTACTACTGTCTATCTCTGCTATTTTTACTGTGAATGCTGAATTGTTATTATAGAAGTCTATTTCTATTGCAGCTTCTTAAAGTAAATGTTTACTGGTGGACTTTCTTATTTGCTATCTCAACAATTGGGAGAGGAACTCTTCATCAGGAACTGTAGTGACAGGACAAGGGGTAACGGGTATAAATTTAAACAGGGGAAGTTCAGATCAGATAAAAGAAGTTCTTTACTGTGAAGGTGCTAAGGCACTGGAACAGGTTGCCCAAAAAAGTGGTAAATGCTCCATCCCTGGCAGTGTTCAAGGCCAGGCTGGACAGAGCTTTGGGTGACATGGTTTAATGTGAGACATCCCTGCCTATGTCAGGGGTTTGGAACTAGGTGATCTTAAGGACCTTTCCAATCTTAACCATTTTATGATATCTGTCTTCCGGCCTGCAGAGGATTTAGATGAGATGCAGTAGAGCCCTTTTTTCCTAATAATAATGATAATCCTATGGTGTGGAGTTGAAATCTAATCCTTTCAGGACTGTTTTTTTGCTGTATTTGCTCTGCCTGATATAACTAACTCAAGTGAGTTATATGAGGTGGAAAATGTGAATTGTTTAGTGTGTATGTGTGTCTTGCTGTATGCTTATACATATCGGGCAGATTACATACAGTTTTAAAAAGTAATAAATCCACTTTACAAAAGCTTTGCAAGTGCGAAAAAAGTTCTGTACCAACTAAAAGCAAAGCAGACATAGAAAAGTGATGTAGTATTGTCAAGTAGCACACAGCTTATGGAAATAGGTTATATGACATCATTCTTTAAAGTTAATCTTGTTTGCAGCATTATTATACTAATAGTCACTTGACAACTTTTAGTATTAAGAACCTTGCATACACAGATTTTCACTTTGAGAATCTAGGTACTTCAGCAGGTACTTCTAACTGATAAATCTTTTTGTAGTTGTCAAAACAACTTTGTACTTTTTCTTTTTCAACTAAAAGCACTTTGACAGTCTGAAACCTGGTATATCAATAGGGAAAGCAAACAGTCTATTAATTTTAGTACCACATTTCACTGAGAGTTTTGACATTTTTGAAATATATCACTTCAAACACTGAGACAGAGATGATTAAAGGTTGTTACTGGCAAAAATGTTGTTGGTTATTGATGGTACTAATATCACACAAGTACATCTTTGTATACTGGTAGATTCTTGTTTGAAAACCAGGGTAGTTTGACCATATGGACTCTTATCTCATTATAGTCTTCTATGCCTTGAGGGCCTCACAAAATCTCAAAACAAACCAAACCAAAAAAACCCCAACCCTGACCTCGTTGCTGCTTGGTGATTGTCATTGTTTGTAGTCTACCTGTCAGTTCTCAGTTTTGCTGATGTGTGGAACAGTGTTGTCCTGATGTCTAAAGTCACTCACAATTAACTTGAACCAGAGATGCTGCTAGAGAAGAATTGGTTTAGAAAGACAAAACAGACTACAGGGATCTTGTATTTGGTTTTCAGTCTGAGAAAATTATTGTGTGTTTGTCCATAGTATGGACTGCAGTCTGAAATAGGCTCTTAGCAAAAACGCTGTGTGGTCCCAGTTTCCTCAGTGCAGTTATACTGCCTTTTGGTTTGTGATTCTATCTATGTTTAAATGGATAATTTTCTCCTTTTAAGCTATTGAGAAATCACACATATTATTGCAAATGTCTTGCCAGACACCAAAAGTAAATGGAAATATACAGTTGTCTTGTGCAGTTTCACAGCTGATGTGAGAGCAGTCTCCAGTGCGGCCTTGCAGAAGATGATACTTAAAAAAAGGTGGTGGAAACCTTATTTTTTAATAGCATTGTTTTTTATGGAGCTCAATCCATTAAGGTAATACGAATATGCTGGTTTCTGTGCTAGGGAAGGGAAGTGAGTGACATAATATAAGCATGTAAGAGTTGTCTGACTTGAATATGGGATGCTATGAAGGAGACTTGCAGCATGTGCTTAGGGTGTGCTGGAATCTGGGTGCTCAGTGTATTGCAGGCAACTTCTTAACTCATGTGTGTAGCATTGTTTTGCTCACTCTGTGTGCTTGGATTGCATAATCTGTAACAGTTTACAGCTTTCTCAAATTTCCCTTGAAAGATGAGCCTTCTAAGCTTTGCTAGAATGATGTTTAGAATTAATGTTTATTTACTTGTAGTCAAATCTCTGTGTGTGTGAAAACCTTTGTGTTAATGAAAAATGTTTGTTTCTTTGCATTTTTAGAGAATGTAGTTGTTAGTTTAGGTATAGTTTTGTATTTTAAGGAAAACACCAGAACCTTTTAGCTGAAAGGTCATTAAACAGTAGAGTCTGTCTGTTTCATTTTAGGCTTTGGTTTTTGTAACTCCAAGCCTTCTGTGTACTATATGAATGTTCAGCACACTATGTGGGTTTTTTTAAAAAAAAAAAAAAGCAATTCAGGAAAAATTACTAATCAGTGTAGGATAAATACAATGTTTTAAGAGATCTGTAATCAAAGATGTTCTGTGGAGAAGAAAATTGCTAGCAGCTGCAGCTTTCAATATGTAGAATATATCTAGCACAGGTTTATTTATCCAGCTTTCCTTTGGCACAGGTGAGTAACATCTATGCTGATTTGTCCACTTCCTTAGGTTTTTTGTTGTTACTATTGACAGAATAAAACCGGAACTATAATATGAGAATGATTGATTGTGGGACAGAGCCATAGGCTGACTCATCCTATATAAACTAATAAAACAAATACTAATGGAAGCACATTTCACATGAGCTTGTTTTTTCAGTGGAGTTGTTTGGACTACTGAGACTTATCCTAACAATAGTTCCAGAAACAATAATAATTTTTATTGCTTTTGTAGAGTGAATTTGAAACTCTATGATTGAGATGAAGGTATCTGGAGATGACTTGCTTTAATCATTATCCTGCCAAACTCTTGGCAGCACAGTTATATGGTTTTAAATTAACTCCATTTTGAAGGTATGGATATCTAGGACTAGAGATGTCCTTAACAGTGCTAGCCTATCATTCTATGCTTACTAAAATTCTCCTTTTAACAACTTCAAAGCTGAAGTATGCTAGTAATCTGTATGTTGACTTCGTTACAGAATTTCTTGGTAACTGCCTGTCTAGGAAGTGTTATTTAATGGGTGGTGGTAAAAATCAAGACTGGTACAGGCTTACCTTATGAGAACTGAAAGCTGTTCTCAGTGAAAAAGGGAAGGCAGCTTACATATGATGCTGCTTTTTCAGGTGCCAAAATTTACTCATATAGAACTAAACAGTGCTTTTCATCTGTCTGTGGTCCATTGAATCTCTAGATGGGTGCCCATCCTTTTGCTAGAATCACAATTCAGGTATTAAGAAAACCTCTAAATTACTTAACACAGGAGCATTGTATAGAGTTTCTAGCAGAAACATGTATTTAAATGGGCTACTTCATCATAGAGGAAAGATTTCTAGATTTAAATTGCAGAAACATGAAGCACTGCTGTTGGCCAATGGAATGGTTGTACAACGAGGTCCCAATGTAGGGCCTTTTTTATTTTGCTTACCAAGTATTTATTCTCTGAATGGAAGTCCTTGAAAGGATGTTCATTTGTATGGAGGAAAAGGATTATTTGCAGAACGGACACTGTGTGCCTATAGCTTCTGGTGAGGGTGAAAATGAAGTGCCTGGGAAATCTGTACTTATCAGAAAATGTCGGAGCTTAGGATGCCTGCTAACATAACAATACAAAAGCAAGTTTCCCAATATTGGAGGCAGTAATGCTACAACCAATGTGCTGATTAGCTGAGGCTTTACCAGATTATAAACTCAAACTGTAAGCGGATTTGTCAAAAGGGAATGTAGAGGGGTGTGTGGGGGTTGTTGGGGTTTTTTTGTTTTGTTTTCTTGAACTAGATGTAGATAAGGCAAAATTTGGAGAATAAAAGCGCTGAACTGAAAAATTTGAAATGTGCAAAATATTCCTTTTGTAATTTTTTTATTATTATTTCTCAGGTATGAGCCTTATGAATGTTGATACTTCACATGCAATACCGATGCTGTTGTTCCCACTGTTGCCTTAATATCCATTTCTTTGATGTTGCAATGAGATTTTTTTGTTTGTTTTTCTTCTCTCAGCAGTCATTTGTATGTACCAGAGTTTCAGCTCGAGAGACAGCCCACCAATATCTTCCTAGAGCATAAGGATGTAACTCTACATTTAAATTTATTGTAAAACATTATGCTCATCTGTAATTATATTACTTTAAAATAAAGCCTTCATCCGCTCTAAGATCTTTTGATGTCCCTTCCCTGCTGACTCTTTTTTTTTCTTGTTCCCACTTACGTTAATGTGAAGAGACAGTTGAGTAAATGCACAATGAACTTCAAAACCTAGTAATTGTTTTTCAGAAAGAATAAAACTTGTGAATTAGATATGGATTGTAAAAGAACACCAGAGCTGATTAGTGTTCGTTCGGTTTGCCTGCTGGACCGTTCTGACACCTGTCTTCCCGCTTTCCCCATAAATGCCATTGCTGATCCCTCTATACTGCCAGTCACATGACAGCCCAGAAGAACTTGTGGGTGGGAGTTAAAAGACTCCCAGTGAACCTTGTCAGGCTTAGCAATTCATGAAACTCAACATAAAAGGCAACGTTAAACAAAGATGAGTTGAATCCATTTACATGCAAACTGTAGTTATCTGTATGAAAAAAGCCAGGAAGGGGGGAATGTTGAAGGGGTTACTATTTCTTTCTTCCTTTTAGGATGTGTAGCTAATGAGTTGTGTAAGGCTTAGAGGGGGGAAAATAAGACAACTTTCAAGGCATTGAAAAATTGCTTTTTAGGAAAAATCCTTTTCATCCTTACCATCTGGTTGCATCTTGTTTACAGCACAGTGTGCCAGTTTGTGCTTATTAATCATGCTTACACAAGTATCTTAATTACTCCCCATGTAGCTGCTCTGTTTTGAACTCAGAAGTTGACCTTTCTCTTTTTATTCCTTTAAACCATTAATCATACATAATCAACGCCAACGGGGCAGAGCCATGGAGAAGGCTACCCAGATTCCAGAAGCACATGCTAGTCCTGAGAAACCCTGTAGACAAGAGTGACTGCATTGCTATCAGTCAGGCATATCTTAATTAATGACTGCTTTGTGTGCATGCATACTTAGATGTCTGTAACCTGGTGCTTTTCCCCCGCTTCTGCTTCTATCTGTTGAGATAACAGTTGCCTCCCTGCCTTATGGTACTGAATATAATTTTAAAAAGTCTCTTTATAAAAGGATCTTCAGAAGCATCATGTGAATGAAATGGAACTGATTCTCTTGTCTATGTTCTATCATTCCTTCTGTAATAATTAAAATTTAGAGAGGAGATAGGAGGGCCAGAAAAATTTCTAGGCTCTGGATTCTTCTAGGAGAAGTAACGGTGTTGGAAAAGGGCGAATTCTTCAAAAAGAACTAGAGTAACAAATGAATTCCTCTTCTTCCTTTTTTTTTTTTTTTTAAAAAAAGGGGGGGGGGGTGGGGTGAGTAAAATT
>NDXB01021176.1:82114-95562 GCA_002631895.1 Agapornis roseicollis
TTTTTTTTTTTTTATTTGTTTTTTGTTTTGATTTTTTTTTTCTGTAAAAGAAGTATATATCCCAGATGCACACTTAAGAGATTCTGTTCAACTTTAAGAAGTTTATTGCAAGTTTACCAAGCCCTTATTGTGTATGTTGTCATTGGACTCTCGAAGAATCTAAAGGTATGTCACTTTACATGGAGCATGCATGTATAAATGATATGTATGGAGTAAAATATAAAACTGGAATTTTCTCTGCTTTATTATCTTAAAATAAACTTCCAAAGCCACGATTGCCTTGCTATATAATAAAAAATAATGCAAACTTGAGGTGATTGTGCATGCCTTTACTGTAATGTGAAGATTGCTATTAATATTTTGCTTATCTGTAATTCAGTTGTTTGGAATACCTTTCATTTAGAAGGGCTCTTCCATACTTCTTTGAAGTACAGGCTGTGAGTGTAAGTATACTTTTCTAGTAGTATTAATAAATATTTGCTTGACATTTAGTCTCATTGATCTTTAATCAGTTCTTAGTATTTGTGATAATTGAAGTTACAAAGTTGAAATAACTTCCTTTCTGTACAAAACCAAGAATGTTGATTTCTTTTATTTGTATATGTTTTAAAGATACTATGGTATGTCATTTATTTCGTTTGACTTAACCATTAGAGATTAAAGGTGGTTTATTTCTTACACATACGCTTAACAAAAAAGGATTTTGCAAACATCTGTGCAAAAACATACAACATCTTCCTGCTTTCTTATCAGTAAATGCAGCTGTTCCTGTTTTTAAGAAATCAGATGAGTGATAATGTGGAGTAGCAATGTTTGAAGGCTTCATTTTCTGATGTCTAAAACATGTTTCTTTTTGCTTTATTCAGACAGGTATAAATAAGAAAGATAAATTTACAGCTAATGCTGATTCCCATGCCACCCTTCCATGCCCTACCCCTGAACAAGTATCAGAACCTGTAACCAACGTCACCTGCTAAGTGAATTGCAGTTTCTCATCACTTGGATACTGGAGTAAGGATAATTAGTCTATATTCTGAATAGTTTTAAGCTTTGCACATTAATTCAGCTGTTTATGTGAATTAAAATATTTATAAATTTTTAAAATACAGAAATAATTTATTGATAATTGAAGGCAAGTAACTTCTACTCTTCACAAGAGGGGCATTACCAAAAAATCCAAACTCAAATTGTCTTTTTAATGGTTTTATTCTTAGTTTAAAAGTATTTCATCTGTTCACTATTTGTATGGACATGCGCATCCATGCAAGTGAAACAGGAAACTTCATTGTGGAAAAAAACCCCAGATGTGCAAATATGTTTATAAATCATTAAATTATGATTTCAAGTAGCTAAATCAGGGTTTTAGCCTGTAAATTTTTACAGCTCGTTTCAGTTTTGATTTGTTTCTTTGTTTTGGAGCCAAGTGATGTGATATGGCCATTAGTCTTTCAGAGTAGCCACAAAATTATGTCTTGTGGGAATCTCTTTCTGGTTAAAATCCCATGAACTCATGACAGAGCACATCTTTCCATCTAGAAACCCTCTCATTTGTGTTGGTTTTAAGATGGTATGGATAAAATCCAGCCACCTAATTAATAGTAGGGTAAAATTTTATCTGCATAGTTATGTATACCTCATCACTATGTTCATAAATACTTTTTTTAACTTAGTGCTTCATAAAATCAAAGAACAATGATATATATAATAATAAGAAGAATCAGAGATGCTGACTGCTTTTTAGTGAAGACTGTTGTTAACACAGAAACCTAAATAGTCTTGTGGTTCTTTTGTTTGTTTATTGCTCAGGTCCCTCACTGATGTCTTGAACTAACCTGATCATACTTAACCTGAGATCTGGTTAGATCATGCCCGGCAGATTGTCTTCTTTTTCTTAGATGGCTAATAAATTTCTTTTTCACCTCAGATGGTGTTGTAAAGAAATCTGGGAAATCTCAAACCAAAAGCTGAGAAAGAAGACACACATGCATGCACTTAGACACACTTTTTGTGAGGAAAAGAAAGTGCTTCACAGGTTGGTTTTTTTTAGTAGTTAGAAAGCTCTTTAAATAGCTATTGCAAAACCACAGATAGATAATCTTGGTGGAGGGAAAGCTTATTTTCGTATGTTATGAGTTGAAATCAACTTCAGCTAAATCACTTTGCATTGCCTTCAAATGAAATAAGAGTGTAAGTATAGATGTGTGCATCCATTTATCAAGAATACTTCAAAAACCTATTTTTGGTGGTGCAGTAATGACAATTCTGTATAAACTCAGTCTTCCTCTTCACCCAGTAAAATTAACATTTAGAAAAGTTTAGGCATTCTATAAACAGACATTAATTACCAAGTCCTGCAATTGCAGGCAGTCTCTTACAAATATGGTAGTATTAATCACAAGATGCAACATATTCTTCTTGCTTCTTTCTAGGATCCTTTGTATTATCCTTTCTTGTTACTTGCAGGAGCTAATTTTTTAATACCCTGGAAAAGCTATGTCTTATTCTGGTGGCTTGCCTTGAGATTTGATGAGAAGCAGTCTAGCTACTTTTTTTCCGTTACCAATAAATTCTTGCTTTACAGAAGTCTGCTTGGTACTGTGGGGCTGAAATCAGGGGCAGAATCAAAATATGGTTTTCAAACATACAGATTTCTGATTTTTAGCAGCTTTAAGATGTTCTTTTGTGACTGCTTGTGACAGATTCCATCGCTATTGAATTTTTTACTGAAAGATTCGATTTCCATTCCTGTTCTCAGAAACAAGATTTAACTCTTGTCTGTGTAGTGGAGTTCAGTATATGAAAGTGAAGAGAACTTATCTTCTAGTATTCGTATTTGCTATCATTAGTTTTTTCAAAACTCCTATTATTCTATTCAATGCAAGGCAAAGGAATTTTATTGCTATTTAGTTTTTTGCTATAGTAAGATATTTAGAGACAAGCATATTTTCATTGTTTGTATAGTTGTAGAACTTAAGGCCCTGTATCATGGGTCAAGATCCCAGCCAGGATACCTGTATTTATGTGAGACCTCACCTGGAGTACTGTGTGCAGTTCTGGTGTCCTCAACATAAAAAGGACATGGAACTGTTGGAACAAGTCAAGAGGAGGGCCACGAGGATGATTGGGGACTGGAGCATCTCCCATACGAAGACAGGCTGGGAAAGTTGGGGCTGTTCAGCCTGGAGAAGAGAAGGCTGCGTGGAGACCTCATAGCAGCCTTCCAGTATCTGAAGGGGGCCTATAGGGATGTTGGGAGGGCTCTTCATTAGGGACTGCAGTGATAGGACAAGGGGTAATGGGTTCAAACTTAAACAGGGGAGGTTTAGATTGGATATAAGGAAGAAATTCTTTAGTGTTAGGGTGGTGAGATGCTGGAATGTGTTGCCCAGGGAGGTTGTGAGTGCTCCATCCCTGGCAGTGTTCAAGGCAGGTTGGATGAAGCCTTGGGTGACATGGTTTAGTGTGGGGTGTCCCTGCTTATGGCAGTGGGGTTGGAACTAGATGATCTTAAGGTCCTTTCCAACCCTAACTAATTTATGATTCTATNCTGTGAGTGTAAGTATACTTTTCTAGTAGTATTAATAAATATTTGCTTGACATTTAGTCTCATTGATCTTTAATCAGTTCTTAGTATTTGTGATAATTGAAGTTACAAAGTTGAAATAACTTCCTTTCTGTACAAAACCAAGAATGTTGATTTCTTTTATTTGTATATGTTTTAAAGATACTATGGTATGTCATTTATTTCGTTTGACTTAACCATTAGAGATTAAAGGTGGTTTATTTCTTACACATACGCTTAACAAAAAAGGATTTTGCAAACATCTGTGCAAAAACATACAACATCTTCCTGCTTTCTTATCAGTAAATGCAGCTGTTCCTGTTTTTAAGAAATCAGATGAGTGATAATGTGGAGTAGCAATGTTTGAAGGCTTCATTTTCTGATGTCTAAAACATGTTTCTTTTTGCTTTATTCAGACAGGTATAAATAAGAAAGATAAATTTACAGCTAATGCTGATTCCCATGCCACCCTTCCATGCCCTACCCCTGAACAAGTATCAGAACCTGTAACCAACGTCACCTGCTAAGTGAATTGCAGTTTCTCATCACTTGGATACTGGAGTAAGGATAATTAGTCTATATTCTGAATAGTTTTAAGCTTTGCACATTAATTCAGCTGTTTATGTGAATTAAAATATTTATAAATTTTTAAAATACAGAAATAATTTATTGATAATTGAAGGCAAGTAACTTCTACTCTTCACAAGAGGGGCATTACCAAAAAATCCAAACTCAAATTGTCTTTTTAATGGTTTTATTCTTAGTTTAAAAGTATTTCATCTGTTCACTATTTGTATGGACATGCGCATCCATGCAAGTGAAACAGGAAACTTCATTGTGGAAAAAAACCCCAGATGTGCAAATATGTTTATAAATCATTAAATTATGATTTCAAGTAGCTAAATCAGGGTTTTAGCCTGTAAATTTTTACAGCTCGTTTCAGTTTTGATTTGTTTCTTTGTTTTGGAGCCAAGTGATGTGATATGGCCATTAGTCTTTCAGAGTAGCCACAAAATTATGTCTTGTGGGAATCTCTTTCTGGTTAAAATCCCATGAACTCATGACAGAGCACATCTTTCCATCTAGAAACCCTCTCATTTGTGTTGGTTTTAAGATGGTATGGATAAAATCCAGCCACCTAATTAATAGTAGGGTAAAATTTTATCTGCATAGTTATGTATACCTCATCACTATGTTCATAAATACTTTTTTTAACTTAGTGCTTCATAAAATCAAAGAACAATGATATATATAATAATAAGAAGAATCAGAGATGCTGACTGCTTTTTAGTGAAGACTGTTGTTAACACAGAAACCTAAATAGTCTTGTGGTTCTTTTGTTTGTTTATTGCTCAGGTCCCTCACTGATGTCTTGAACTAACCTGATCATACTTAACCTGAGATCTGGTTAGATCATGCCCGGCAGATTGTCTTCTTTTTCTTAGATGGCTAATAAATTTCTTTTTCACCTCAGATGGTGTTGTAAAGAAATCTGGGAAATCTCAAACCAAAAGCTGAGAAAGAAGACACACATGCATGCACTTAGACACACTTTTTGTGAGGAAAAGAAAGTGCTTCACAGGTTGGTTTTTTTTAGTAGTTAGAAAGCTCTTTAAATAGCTATTGCAAAACCACAGATAGATAATCTTGGTGGAGGGAAAGCTTATTTTCGTATGTTATGAGTTGAAATCAACTTCAGCTAAATCACTTTGCATTGCCTTCAAATGAAATAAGAGTGTAAGTATAGATGTGTGCATCCATTTATCAAGAATACTTCAAAAACCTATTTTTGGTGGTGCAGTAATGACAATTCTGTATAAACTCAGTCTTCCTCTTCACCCAGTAAAATTAACATTTAGAAAAGTTTAGGCATTCTATAAACAGACATTAATTACCAAGTCCTGCAATTGCAGGCAGTCTCTTACAAATATGGTAGTATTAATCACAAGATGCAACATATTCTTCTTGCTTCTTTCTAGGATCCTTTGTATTATCCTTTCTTGTTACTTGCAGGAGCTAATTTTTTAATACCCTGGAAAAGCTATGTCTTATTCTGGTGGCTTGCCTTGAGATTTGATGAGAAGCAGTCTAGCTACTTTTTTTCCGTTACCAATAAATTCTTGCTTTACAGAAGTCTGCTTGGTACTGTGGGGCTGAAATCAGGGGCAGAATCAAAATATGGTTTTCAAACATACAGATTTCTGATTTTTAGCAGCTTTAAGATGTTCTTTTGTGACTGCTTGTGACAGATTCCATCGCTATTGAATTTTTTACTGAAAGATTCGATTTCCATTCCTGTTCTCAGAAACAAGATTTAACTCTTGTCTGTGTAGTGGAGTTCAGTATATGAAAGTGAAGAGAACTTATCTTCTAGTATTCGTATTTGCTATCATTAGTTTTTTCAAAACTCCTATTATTCTATTCAATGCAAGGCAAAGGAATTTTATTGCTATTTAGTTTTTTGCTATAGTAAGATATTTAGAGACAAGCATATTTTCATTGTTTGTATAGTTGTAGAACTTAAGGCCCTGTATCATGGGTCAAGATCCCAGCCAGGATACCTGTATTTATGTGAGACCTCACCTGGAGTACTGTGTGCAGTTCTGGTGTCCTCAACATAAAAAGGACATGGAACTGTTGGAACAAGTCAAGAGGAGGGCCACGAGGATGATTGGGGACTGGAGCATCTCCCATACGAAGACAGGCTGGGAAAGTTGGGGCTGTTCAGCCTGGAGAAGAGAAGGCTGCGTGGAGACCTCATAGCAGCCTTCCAGTATCTGAAGGGGGCCTATAGGGATGTTGGGAGGGCTCTTCATTAGGGACTGCAGTGATAGGACAAGGGGTAATGGGTTCAAACTTAAACAGGGGAGGTTTAGATTGGATATAAGGAAGAAATTCTTTAGTGTTAGGGTGGTGAGATGCTGGAATGTGTTGCCCAGGGAGGTTGTGAGTGCTCCATCCCTGGCAGTGTTCAAGGCAGGTTGGATGAAGCCTTGGGTGACATGGTTTAGTGTGGGGTGTCCCTGCTTATGGCAGTGGGGTTGGAACTAGATGATCTTAAGGTCCTTTCCAACCCTAACTAATTTATGATTCTATGGTTCTATGTTTTGCTTTAGAGTGGGATGTTTTGTGTAACACTCTTAAAGCCCAAGCATAATATGAAATAAGTCAAGCTAAAACTGTGAACAAATGTTCTTTTTTTTCTGCATGGAGGGAGGAGGAAAGCATATGCTTTTGTCAGCACCTGTAAACTGACAGCTAAATAAAAACATACTGACAATGCATGTGCAAGAAAAGGGATAAAAGTTGCCTCAGTCAAAATGTCTTTACAGGCAATCTTTTAGATGCCTTTTTGCAGAAAGCCTGCAAGACTGGGACATGAACAAGTTCCTCCTTCGGGAGCTGAAATGAGCTATTGCTGAATCACTAAAATAAATAAAGAATAACTCTTGTTTAAAAATGGGAAGCCAAACATTTGACCCATCATACTTTGGTTGTACTTTCTAAGGCTTCCTGTGTTGTTGGTGCTTAAATGGTAATTCTAAAATAAGTCCTGGATAGTACAGGTTTATAATTATTGAATTACTGAAGAGACCCATATTTTATTTTTTTAGCGGTGCTTTCAATGGCTGTGTTTCACTGGTACTACTAATATGTTTACCTGTATCAATTTATTCCAAAAGTCCTTGTTCTTGATCTTATTTTTATGAAGTAATTTTATTTTTATTAATATAAGTAATAGGAGATTTTGGCAACTGGATACACAACAGACATGCTATTTGCTCTTCTTCGTTTATTTTTCTCTTGTTAAAGTCATCAAAATGTTGACAGCTGCATAACTCTTTTTAAAGCTTTCATATCTTGACAGATATTACAGATATTTGTCATTTTACTTACAGAAAGTGACAGCTAAATTAGCTTTATACTGTATTGGAGGATATCTCAGATGTAGTGAGTCCAGTCAAATTTATATTGCATTTCTTTAATGTGCAGCTGATTTTTGAGTGGTTATTAAGGAGTGAAGAGTGAAGAGATACATGAAGAATGTGAAAATCTTGAGCTAGCAGATATTCAAGGTTAACAAATGAGAAATATGTTCTCCTTTTATTACTTCTATCATGTTGGATAGTCTAGTTTCCCCTTCATTTTCACTTCTTATTTCAGTTAGATGTGGGGTTAAAGGTCTATACATTAATCCTTCTTTACTAGATAGCCACTTCCCAGCTGAGTATTTAAGGCTGCCAGCAAACAGTGTAGGTGTTTATAGGTCACAGTGGGAGCTACTGAGTGGAACAGCATCAATTGTGTATCACTGCACCCACCTCCTGTATGTTTAGTTAAGTACAGTTCATCCATTGACTGAATGCAGTATAGATGTATTTCAGAATGTATATGTGCATTTCTTTTTCAAAAGTTTGAGTCAAATTAAGGATGGGAAGAGAACAAATAGAACTACTGAACAGAAAAAAAAAACCCATTTTTGTTGTCAAGTAACTTATTCAGTAATGTCACTGTACTTTTTTGTGCCACACAGAAATACTAAGCACAAGTTAAAAAATTGCAGTGAATCTTTAGAGTGTCTAAAGACACTAAGGGTGTCTGCAAACATGTACTTTGTAGGAGGGGGAGAGGAAGGGGAAGAAAAAAAGAGCAAGAACTTGTTGCCTTTTATCCAGATAGTTTAATTACACAATTGAGTGTTTCTCACAATTGTCTGTTTAAATTGCTGTCAGAAACAGAAAATTCCGTGATAAGGTATTTTCACAATTTTAGTATGTTCAATGTATTGCTAATGATAGCTAGATTTTCAAATTACTATAAATGTATCAAAGATGAGTTATACATGTTCAGTGTGATAACTTATTCTTCTGTTTCTGCTGTCTTACTCTTGGGAATCCCACTAGTGTTTGGGGGATTAGTATTTGGAACAAGTCACCATCAGGTTAGCTTGGTGCAACAAAATTAGGTAGCAGAAGTGAAACAAACCACCAGAATTGTAAAAGAATATCTGATTTAACAGTGTAACATACTTTAAATACCACTTTTTACTAACCTCAGAGAATTTTGGCTGGGCTGAAGTTAAGCAATACAAGTTTTCCTACAGGACCACCAAAGCAGGGGCTGTGTGTGTATGTATACACCACTTTGCGTGCTGAGGAGAGCAAAACTAAGAGTGTTGAGTGAAAGATTATTTTTTGGGATTACTTTGGACACTGGCCTGAATTGAGCACAGAGTTCATTTGTTTTACTTGAAGCTGATGTTGAAGCACCTACAGACCTCTCAGGGACTAAGGTTCACAGCAGTTTTAGAGAATCATATCAAAGTAGAACATTGCTGTATGCTCTGATTAAAGATATTTTCTTTCAGTACTATTGATATGGAAGATCTGTGACAGGCAGTAATATTTATTGGTTAAGAATTTCTTGAGAAAGCCTCTAAAGTGAAAACAATGCCGCGCACTTCAGAAGTTGGAACAGAGTTTTCACCATTCCTTCTTCCTCCCCCTGAATGTTTGGTTTATAAAAAAAACAATGCACAAGATGTTTTGAGGGATGGATGTATGCTGTAAAGCTTTGTCTGCTTTACTTCACAGCACTGGGGGTGGGTTTTTATTATAATCCTGAACATCAGTAGCTGTAGACAGTGATCCTAACTATTGGTAAATACTAGGACTTGATCAGTGTTGTTTGTTCTTGAATGAAAGCTTTCTGTAGCCCAGGAAAATTATATTGCTTATTTAGCACTCTCTAAAAACAATAATAGGCCTATTCAGATTTTATCTGTAACTTTACTTTGTGTTGAGCAGTACTTGTAACACTGTCATAAACTATACTAAAGCACTTTCCTAGGCTTTATCGATAGGATAAATATTCCCCAGGAACACACAGGCAGAACATGCAGATTGTTTAGCGTGGGTTAAATGTACTTATCTGGAACATAAGCATGTTAATATTACATCTTTCAGATTTGTCAGGAGCCTTAAAAGTATAGTATTTAACATTGGTTTTATAGATACTTGCTGCAGAACTGGACAGAATTAATAATGGATGACATATATCACACTTAGTACAGTATTAAATTCTAGCAGTGGAAGGATGCAAGCCAGTTCATAACCTTACAAGAACATTGTGTGCTACAGTAATCTTGGTAATACTGTACGGTCAAATTAACAATGAATAAACACTGAACTCTGTTTTCTGTCAGAGGTAGCACTCATGCAGTCTCTTGTCAGTCTTTGTGTGTGCTGTCATGAGTGGGTCACCAGAAATATTGTAAGATAAAAAGATGCAATGGATTATTCTGGCTGCATAGCACATTATAAGAAAGCTGTCAATGACCTTAATAAGGACAGGTAATTTTGCATGTTTCATTTCTTGAGTGAGCAGTGGCATGTGGGAGAGTACCTTCCTCCAGAACATCTTTGTTTATCAAAATCTATATTTAAGTAGAAGGCCAAATAAATCCCAAGCTTAGCCAGTAGGCAATTCATTCAGTATAGGCTTTTTATTTCAGATGTGACAGAAAGAGGAGGCAAGACTCCAGGGAGATACCTTATAGGGCTACAGCTCTTACCATAAAGCACATCTGGGATCTATCAATCAACAGGTACCCTTGTGCAGGTTGTGCTTCCTTTGTACTTTTAGACTGCTTTACTGGAGATTTCTGTCACCATTTATCAGTTGGGTGGATACTGTCAGTCCCCACGTTCTTTCATTCCAAGGGTTACCAGCATCTGTTCTTAGGAACTTTATCACCTTCTTTTAAGGTGTTTGGTGATGGATTGGGAAGAGATGGCTTTCCTCTCTCTGTATAAACTAATAGGTCTTCTGTCACTTCCAATTTGAACTATGGGAACATAAGAAACTGTTACTTTACATTTTCTTTGCTGCAAAACAAAAAAATGAATGAAGCTCAAGCTGTGGGGGAATGAATTTTGAAATGTAAACCAGCTACTTTTCTCTGAATAGAAAAGTTGCCTGCATCACTACAAAACCGTAATGCAACTGTAAGCACAGTGAACATCATGTTTGTATCTGTAGACATGTGGATGTGGATAGCTTGTGCAGCCTATGTGTAGCAATACAAAGTGTTGTCTTCATAGTCCTGTGGGGCCAAAAGCTTCTCTTTGGCCTTTCAAAGCCTTCCCTATAAAGGTTGGCTGAGGTAAGGACAAAATTTGTCTTTTAGGAAGTCCAAACTGAGACCAGATCAACCAACCACTTTGAAAAACTTTGTGTTCAGAAGACTGATGTGTGCAGTTGTTCAATTCACTCATTCTCTAAGAAAACATATTTGGTTTGAAAAGTACATCAGCCTTTGTGGAGGAGAAATATTATTTAAAGAATATAACAATTCTTAAGAATGTTATTTATTAGTTATTGCTGTCTCAAAGAGGAGGATTTGTGTTCTGGATTCCTAAGCTGGGACTGTGACAGGAACAAAGAAGTAAAATAGACCTCAGAATAGAATGTCATGTAAGGTGCTTGAAGGGATTTGTTAGGGTTTCCTTTTTTAAGTGGGAATCTGAAACTCTGAGAAGAAAGGTGTGTCCTCAAAGATTTATATTAGGAAGAACTAAAATAAAGGTTGGAGTAAGTGTTTCAGGTCTCTTCATTTACTCCTTGATCAGAATGCAGACCAGGCTAGTAAATGCTTGAAATATGGTTGTTAGAGGCTGCTCTGAGTTTTTATTAGGCATTATGAAATACTTGTTTTAACTTTGAAGAGTACATCAATTAAAAAGAGATGGAGCCTCAAAGAAATGTTTACAATAAATGCCAAATGACTGAGCTGGCCTCTTGTTATTTGAAGTGTTAGTTCTGAGGCAAGGTTATAAAGTATGTTGATGAGGAAATGGGGAAAAAATATTTAATTCTTGCCATCTCACCAAGAGTTAAATACTTAATTCTTGCCATCTTACAGATCTTTACAGGTAAAAGATCTATTTCTAGGATTGTTGTTTTATATTTGCAGATCCCAATCAAGCTGAAAATAAAGTTTTAGGGGACACTGTATGCTAAAATTGTACCTTTCACAAAGAGATGCGTAATCAAAGTGACAGTTAAAGTCTGGGGAAAGTAACCCTGTTTTCCTGCTATATGGAGAAATTCAGTCAGTTGTGGGTTTTCCCAGTATTTTGAAACTCTGCCTGGTCCCTGAGTTGTGTTGCCAAACTGCCTCACAGCAGCCAAAGAATAATGCATTGTTCTTAAGAAGTGTGAAAGAAACCTAAATGATATTAAAGTTTTCCTTTTTGTTTTTACTGATTTGAAGTGGATCTGAATTTCACTGAGAGAAAAAGTGTTGTGTGGGTTTTTTTTTTTGTTTGTTTTTGGTTTTTGTTTTTTTTTTTTTTTTTTTTTTTTTTTTTTGTTGTTGTTGTTGAATACATACCTATGAAGGACAACATTCCTTTTGTCAACCTCTACGGTTTGAAAACTTAAGTTTTAAGGAATTGAACTAGTTGGGAAAGGAAAAAAGTAAAAAAACTGTGTCACTCTTTCTGCCAGGCTTCCACGCTGTGCTTGTCGCAGCCCAAAGAGATCAAGAAGCTGCTTAGAATAGTCTTGTTTACCAAAATTTACCTGCTTACCTGGTCTTGTCCCAAAAAAACTGTTTTGTTTTTAAAGCAACAGTTGCTTAGCAAGCAAAGATGGTGAAAGATGTCTTTTTATGCTGAAATATTGTTTGCTCAGAGAATAAATGTATATATATGCATGGGTTTTTTTAAAGTTAGTTAATGAGATTTTGTTCTGTAACCATTGAACTATGAAGTCTGAAACCTCACTGACATTTATATGGGGTGTTTTCCTTTGGTACTTTTCTGCAAAGTATTTCTAAAACATAATTAATGAGATCTTTACACTTCATTGTATTTCCCTTTCAGCCTCATGTAGTATTTCATCGTATTTTTAAATACAGAGGTCTTATACCTTAGATTTTGTATTAGATTTTTTCTATTTTTCTGCTAGTTAGATGAGAAACTTAAATATTATTCTTTACAGACTCCTAGAATTCAAAATAATGCATACTTATCTAGGCAAACCTAAAACTAGTTCAGCCCTGCCCTACTTCTGGGATAGTTCCTGTACATATAATTATACCAATAAATTTAAAGAAATCCTTAGACACTTTTGCTAGAGGGTAAAGATGAATCTGCATGAAATCATTTTTTGAGTCTATATTTTTCTTGTCAGAAGATGCAAAACCTTTCATGTTTCCTAGTTGGTTTGTGTAAAGGGAGGGTCCCTTAGTTCTCCTTGATGTATGTGGCTTTCTCTCTCCTCACAACGATGGGGAGAAAGGTGTTAAAGAAAAATCATGGCTTTACACTCCAAGTACTTGCTCGCTTTTGCTCATACTGGAAAAGCTTTCTTTGCTATCAAGGATATGAATGTAATTGGGTGAGGTCAGGAGGTGGGACTGGAATTCTTTGGAGGGGATTCTCCTTATGATAGGTCTTTTTGCAATGTCTGTATAAATAAGGATACTATCAAAATTGTTTGCACAGGTGGAAAAATAGGAAAAAATACAGACAACCAGCAGAAACAGGGCACTGATGATGCAAGTTGCTATTATTTTTAGCAGAAGTCAAAAGAAGGGAAGAGCTTCTTAATAGATACTTCATATTTCAGACCTAGTCTGTTGCTTGTATCCAATGTACTAATGGTAGATATCTTTTTTAAGAAGTGAAATACTTATAACTCCGACTGATACTGGTTTTAGGTTTTGGTATCTTGCTGCGTTCTGGAGTTACTTGTAGTATATCTTCACAGCTGTTGTAGGGAGGTGTTTTCTCAGCTGGCTTTTTGTTCTTCAATTTTATGTCTCTGTTTCATTTTTGAGATTAATTCCTTGGAATTTTTTTTTTTTTTTTTTTTTTTT